>DWAJ01000647.1:0-29765 GCA_018238005.1 Eurema mandarina
CGGCATATAAAATATCTCACATTATATTCATACTCAGTCGTTTTATAAACATTTCAGGATTATCAAATCTGTTTTAAAAATGTAGTTACGATAACTAAATGAACTAGTACAGATATGGTGACTGTTCGTGTATTAACTACAATCAAGTAGATTTATTGTATACTAATTGATTGACTTTAGCGAACATGATCTGGTATCAGTGAACATCCGTCTCCAGCAGCAGCGAGTGGACACGTGCGGGCGGCGCGAGCGGCGGCGCGCGAGTGAAAGCTAAGCTCACCTGAAAGCGCCGCGCGCGCAGCATCCGCCTAAAATGGGGTGATCCAGCCGGCGGTGTCGTGTTGCCGGTATAAAAGCTGACGCGCCGCCCCGCGGCCGGTCAGAACGGCTTCAAACGTGAGTACGCGCGCACCTCCGCGCCGCCCCTCTCCGCGCCCCCTGCGCCATCTGTGCCTGTGTCCCGAGCCCGTGAGCCCGAGAGCCCGTGTTGCCTCATTGCCTCATTGCCCTGTCGCCGCGTCGCGACTCGCGAGTGACAGTGCCCAAGGACGCCAGCGAGTAGTGGATTGTGTGTGTTTATGGTGATGGACTTACAGTTCAGTGATACGGAACGGTCTTGAATTCTGATTGCATTTCACGTGTGTGCCAGCACACTGGTTCGATTCTCGGTTAAAGTGCATCTTGCATAAAGCTTGTGATAAAGGAATATAATCTAATATTGAAAGACCTACTCGTAGAGGTATCGATTAGAGCTATTGAATTAAAGCATTTCAATTGAATGTAAGCTTAAATTGCTCGCTTCAAAATATTTATAACATTAAAAAGAAAAAAAAAATGAAATTCAGAAGTAATTGCAATAAGTAATAAAAGTAATAAAATTTAATTGATTGAGATATAAATTATTATAGAAATATCCAATTAGAGTCAATGAAGCAAACACAAAGTAACTGAAACGCTTGATCAGAATTCTTGAACCGCCCATCGCCATAAACTAAACAACAATCCGCGCTCAGATCCGTTGGCTTGGCTCCAGGTCGCATTCCTGTGACGTAACATCCGCGAAGGGCCGGCGTAATCTAATAAAAACGCGCATAAAACATATTACGCAAAGCGCTCGCTGGCTCCTGGCACCGTTCCGAGCGGCCACTAGCCACGACTCGGATTACAGCCACAAATAGACGCAGGGGCCTCGTTCTCTCGCTTGCGCTCCGCCAGTGATACTAACCGTGTCGTGTTCCGCAGGAAGGCTCCAGGGCTCTGTTCTCGTGTCTCGACTAGCCCAAAGTCTCGTTAGCCCTCCGAAATGCCGAAGCCAATCGTTCAAGAGGGTGAGGACCCCGATCCGACCCCGTACCTGTTCGTTTCTCTTGAACAGAAGCGTATCGACCAAAGCAAGCCTTACGATGGTAAGAAGGCTTGCTGGGTACCAGACGAGAAGGAGGGCTTCTTACAGGGTGAAATTAAGGCCACCAAGGGCGACCTGGTGACCGTCAACCTCCCTGGGGGCGAGGTAATTATCCGTCAACATTATCGTGTGACTGCTGATGGATGAAATGGATGGATGACGTAGTACCTTAAGTGTATATTAGAGATTAAGTTTAAGGAAACTTAAATTCAAGAAATGAATTACTTTTACTGCTAGGCTATCAATATTCATCAAGTTCGGTTAGCGATAATAATTATCGATAGTTATCGATAAAACACAATATGTCAGACTTCAAGGAACTATATAACATGTAGATCATTAATGTCACTTAGGTTTTAAGAAATAAATACGTTATTTTAGAATTTTACTTTAATTCTATAGCTAAGTGATATCAAAACACTTTCTAATGCATTAATTAAATGAGCAGGAGAAGACATTAAAAAAGGAACTCCTCTCACAAGTAAACCCGCCGAAATTCGAGAAAGTCGAAGACATGGCCGACTTGACGTACTTGAACGAGGCTGCCGTGCTCCACAACCTCCGACAACGATACTATGCGAAACTGATCTATGTAAGTAGGCGCCCCGGGCGCCTCGACCCTTACCCTAATACTGACCGCTCTTCTTTTCCCGCAGACAAAAGACTTCAAGAAGGACCTTGTAGCTCAAGTCAATCCGCCTAAATACGAAAAATGTGAGGACATGTCCAACTTGACATACCTCAACGACGCTTCGGTGTTGTATAACTTGAAGCAGAGATATTACCATAAGCTCATCTACGTAAGTCGGTCGCCGAGGGGTTGCAGCGTGGCAGTGTGCATGTCGTTATCTATCCCACCACCCACCCTTGGACCCATGAACAACATGACCCTGACGCCTGACCCCTGCCTGACCCGCGCCCTCACCCCCGTCATGTTCCACCCAGACAGACCGACAAGACAAAGTAGACATTGAAAGCATAATGGATTTGCGCAATTAATAATAATGGATGAATCTTTCAATTAGTGTTTATAAATAAACAGACAGCTCTGAAACAGTCTATTTTCAGCTCGTTTTATGTAACTCTATTTTTGGAGCGACGTTGCGTCCATTCATAATGGGATTGATGCGCTTTTATGTTTCGATACTTTTACAATTATATTATTTTGAACATGGATGGATGTACCGTTCAAATATGAAGTAAAAATATTGGTATATAATTAAAATTTATCAAAACACGTTAATTCAAAGAAAATTTCGACGAAATTCTTACCAAACATAAGTCCTGTCCACTTGCTCCCGTCTCCCGTTGATCTTCAGAGCCGCACTTGAACCCTCGTACTCAGGACAAGTCGGCGCCGCCACAGGATCGCCAACTAATGATTTTGTTTTAGACAATTAGTCGATGTTGTGTCTAACTCTTTTCAAAGGTCGTGAGAGCAAAAGGCATCGAAAAATGCCCTCGCTCTTTGTCTTTCATAGGATTTCTGTTGATTTGTCTGTAGTAGAAATTTCCACGACAAAACATGCATTATTAATAAATTTAAATTTAAGATTCAAAATATACTTCAGTAAACAATAATACGCAGCATTTGTGGAAAGTTTTATTATGATATATTTTTTGCCGCAGAGATAAAGTATCAGTACAATACTCCTCTGCGTGTTTCGATTTTTGATGATGTTTTTCTTATGTTTGTATCATTATCATTGAATCTGTTTTATTTTTATCAATCAAACAATATGATTTCTGGGTGTTAAGTATTTAATCATGTATCTTATGAAAACACCTTTTGCTAAAATGCAATCAGTACTGTCAAAAAATACTTTATATTTTTGAAATTAAAAAAAATATTAAAAACTCGTAGAATAATTAAATCAACATCATAACACAAAAAATAAAAATTCGAGGTTAATATACCCAAGTCAAAGTTTTTATATTTTTCGTTATTTTCTCCTTACATGAAATGGCACGCCCCAGGGATCATAACTTGACCCCATACAATATACCTGTCTAACTAGTAGTGCTATATCCTAACAGACTTACTCGGGTCTCTTCTGTGTGGCCATCAACCCCTACAAGAGGTTCCCCGTGTACACGACCCGCTGCGCCAGGCTGTACCGTGGCAAGCGTCGCTCGGAAGTGCCCCCCCACATCTTCGCCATCTCTGACGGCGCCTACGTCAACATGTTAACCAACCACGAAAATCAATCTATGTTGATTACGTACGTACCTATTATCTTATATTTTTGCCCTCTTTATGAATATAAAAAGCGTGTAAGATTTTGAGTAATAGACGAAAAAGTCTTTACACTTAAGGTTGTGGACTGAGAAAAGTGTAATTTATATAGTATCAAAAATGTCAAATATGAAATGCACGATGCACGTATAGATTTGCAAATTAATAAAACACTTAAAACCAACAGCGGTGAGTCTGGTGCTGGTAAGACTGAGAACACGAAGAAAGTAATCGCGTACTTCGCCACCGTGGGAGCCTCCCAGAAGAAGGACCCCAGCCAGGAGAAGAAGGGCTCTCTGGAAGACCAGGTCGTCCAAACTAACCCTGTGCTTGAAGCGTTCGGTAACGCCAAGACCGTCCGTAACGACAACTCTTCCCGTTTCGTAAGTATCTCCTATCTTTACTTCAACTTAAATTTTGATAATGTCGAGTAACTAATAGCTACATACATAGATATTTTAAAAACAACAATGTTATCTAGTATTATAACTCTATGTCCGTGTTTCCCAGGGTAAATTCATCCGTATCCACTTCGGCCCCTCTGGAAAACTGGCTGGTGCTGACATCGAAACCTGTAAGTTGCTACGTTGACTTAGTCTTATTGAGTTTATAATTTTAGTTTTTCAATTTTGTCAAAAACATGTAACAATTACTTTGTTTAAAAATTATCTCAATAAATGAAAGGAGATGCATTGCTTTATTCTCTTATCTCCAAGTTTGATTCACCAGGTTATTAAGAGTAAAGTGATACATACATTGACACCTGGCGTTCCATTTGTGCAGATCTGCTGGAGAAGGCTCGTGTCATCTCGCAACAGGCTCTTGAGCGTTCCTACCACATCTTCTACCAGATGATGTCTGGTTCCGTCGAAGGACTTAAGAGTACGTATCGCAGCCGCGAGGAAATCACCCGTTTCCATAATTATCCAAATTTCATCAATTTCGGAATTAAATAAAATGAAAAAAGATATAAGAAGACAAGCAACATGAATAGTATTATGGTAAATGGTTTTTACGAAACAATTATTTATGCTAAAGTGATTTCTATATTCAATATTTAATATTTAAACTTTTCATTGATACTTCTTTATGGAACTGGATTTCACATTTAAAAAGCAAAACACTAAACTTTATTATTGTTTGATTTGTTAGATGTTTGTGATGATAGTTTAAACAATTTGTATCATAAGTCGACCCGACCACACTAGACATTTTGTATATTGTACCAAATCTTTGTAATGTGAATGTTTTCACCCCAGACCATATTATAGATTAGTTATTTATATTTATTATTTTGGGTTTTAAAATCTAGAGATGTGTTTGCTGTCAAACGACATATATGATTATCACATCGTATCGCAAGGAAAAACTACCATCCCCAACGTTGATGATGGAGAGGAATGTACCCTGACCGACGTAAGTGTGGCCCTCCGGGGGCCCAGAGCTTCCGGGCCGATGTGATCCCGCGACCGCGCCGCATACAACCGGCCGGTCGCGCATCTCGCCACTGAACCTAACGAGATGTTACCTGACCTTAGTGACCTTTAGTTGACTCTTAGTTGTACCTTAGTATTAGCATGCTAGTTACCTGTACCAACTTCACCAAATACCAAACGTGACTGTGATTGGTGTCGTTTTATAGCTAAGTGCCTTTTGTCCAACGACATCATGGACTACAACATCGTGGCTCAGGGCAAGACCGTCATCCCTGGCGTCGACGATGGCGAGGAAATGAGGCTCACAGACGTACGTCCACGCTGAGACTGCTGGCTCGTCTCTATGCGCTCTCGCTCTTTTATCCTTACAATTGCCTGCCTGCTTTGCTTGCGACTCCACCGAGTTGCTTATGTGCGTGTCCGAATATACTTTCTTTAATTTTAAATAATCAACCACATAAATTTAGATGGTGTATATTCTGGCATAAACATATGCTCTTGCTCCCTGCCAAACTTCTTTCAACGTTTCGCACAGGATTGGTCTCCAACCTAAGGTTTACCTTCTGCACTGGCACACCCTTACCTCGAACATGACACGACACAGACGTTAGGCAGGTTAGGTCGTCTATACCTAGGATTATCAGGGGCAATTAGTTATATTGTAGCATATATTACTTATGATTTGTTCATTCCCGGCAGACATGTGTATGTTGTCAGACGACGTATACGATTACATGATCGTGGCTCAGGGTAAGATTACCATCCCCAACGTCGATGACGGAGAAGAATGTCAATTAACAGATGTAAGTGATCTCCAAGAGTAATGAATGTCCCCGTGAAGTGACCGCAACATGCCCATGTTATATATGCCCCTTAGAAATGTTTAGTAACGTCCAAAAGACAGGACTTTAGAAATATGACAACCCTGTCTAATATTATATGCCTATATTATTTGTACATAATATTATTATATTATAGATTAGATCTAGATAGGCCCTATAGAATATTCGTCCCGTGTCCTGTGCTCAAAGTGCAACGTCTTCCCTGGCTATAGCTACGTTAACGCTTCCACTTCTTACTGACATAGATGTGTAATATTATATATTTTTAGAATACATTATGTAAAATCCTAAATCTATGTTTATTTGTATTTAATATTTGTGATGTTGATGAATTTAGAACCAATATTATATTATATGTAAATAATATCAAGTTACTCGTACCGATTCCCGTATTATTTGTAATTATATATATAAATCCAATTGCTTGCTATTATTCAAAAGAGACGCTCATATTATATATCATAAACAAAGGACTAATGCGTTGGTTCGACTGTAGCAAGCCTTCGACATCCTTGGCTTCACCCAAGAAGAGAAGGACAACGTGTACAAGATCACGGCCGCCGTCATGCACATGGGCTGCATGAAGTTCAAGCAGAGGGGTCGCGAGGAGCAGGCTGAGGCCGACGGCACTGCCGTAAGTTTCACTTCTTACCGCATTTACTTTTTATAAACATATTACTTAATATATTGGAATAGAACTCTCACCAAAATTTACGTGTTGTATACGTTTACACAGAATTTTAATGGTATTTTACATTTTAATTTATAGGAAGGTGAGAAGGTCGCCACCCTTTTCGGTGTCGACTGCGCTGACCTGTACAAGAACTTGTTGAAGCCCCGCATCAAGGTCGGAAACGAGTTCGTCACTCAGGGTCGTAACAAGGACCAGGTCACCAACTCCGTGGGCGCCCTCTGCAAGGGTGTGTTCGACAGGCTCTTCAAGTGGCTCGTCAAGAAGTGTAACGAAACCCTAGACACCAAGCAGAAGAGACAGCACTTCATCGGTGTACTGGATATTGCGGGTTTCGAAATCTTCGACGTAAGTATCAGCGATAGGATTCAAAGATAAGGTCATAAAGCAACAAGCGTCAGGCTTATAAGTCCATAAACAATTAAATAATTTTATGTACCACAGTGTACATTTTAAAGATAATTCAATTTTATGACTCTATTGGTTGTTTTAAGGAAAAAAATTATCAGGTATCATAGGGTTATTTCTCAAAGAAAAAAATTTTATTTCTTTGATATTAATTTAATTTAATGTCATAGTACAATGGGTTCGAACAACTTTGCATTAACTTCACAAATGAGAAACTGCAACAATTCTTCAACCACCACATGTTTGTGCTGGAACAAGAAGAGTACCAGAAGGAAGGCATTCATTGGGAGTTCATTGATTTCGGAATGGACTTGCTGGCCTGCATTGACCTTATCGAAAAGGTACCCCGCGCGGCGAGCCCTTATCGACGCACTTTGGTGTTACCAGTGTTTGTTTAACTATCGTCGTATGTTGACTACTAATCGTTTTACAGTTTACCTCTAACTAATTCATTGTCGATTCTCACTTGTCGCATTGTTCACGAAGTACAACGGTTTCGAGCAACTCTGCATTAACTTCACGAACGAGAGACTTCAGCAGTTCTTTAACCATCACATGTTCGTCCTCGAGCAAGAGGAGTACAAGAAGGAGGGCATCGTCTGGACCTTCATCGACTTCGGCATGGACTTGCTCGCTTGTATCGATCTCATCGAGAAGGTAATAGTCGCCGCGCAGTCGCCGCGCAGCCGCCCCGTAGCCGCCACGTAGTCGTCGCGTAGGCGCCGCGTACTCGCCGTCGCCTGACCTACAACAGAAGAGGATTCTGTGTGGCACCATGTCTATGGGGATAGACTTAGATTCGTTGTCCAGCACTCGAGTTCGCTAGGGACTTAAATACGGAATGCGATCCGTCAAACAACTACGGAATGAGATCCGTAGACCATCCGATTTCCACCTAACTCTAACAAATTCTTATACTTATCTCCCTGCAGTTCAATGGTTTTGAACAACTCTGCATTAATTTCACCAACGAGAAACTGCAGCAGTTCTTTAACCACCACATGTTCGTACTGGAACAAGAAGAATACCAGCGCGAAGGCATCGAGTGGACTTTCATTGACTTTGGCATGGATCTCCAACATTGCATTGACCTTATTGAAAAGGTAGATGGCGGTAATGCAACTATGAACGCTTGCAACTCGCCACGGTTCATGAGCAAAGCCTCTCCACTCAACATTTAATTGAGTTCGGTTCTAAGGCTTTTCTCTACGAACATAATGCTACTATGTGCCGTGTGACGTGTGACGTGTTCCCTGGATGTTTGTACACTTCTCAAAACCCAAAAACCTTAACAAACTCCACCTACACACCCTCAAATATTGTATTCTAACAAGTGACGTTATTTTTTCCATGTACTCTTATCAACAAAAGTTGAACGGCTTTAATCAGCTTTGTGTTAACTTTACCAACGAAAAGTTACAACAATATTTTAATAATTACATGTTCATTCTTGAACAAGAGGAATACGAAAGGGAAGGGATTCAATGGATCTTCATAGATTTCGGTATGGATCTACAACCGACAATAGAATTAATAGAAAAGGTATTTGTAGAGCGAATAGCAGAAGCTCTATATAAAGGCTGACATAGAAATAAATACCTACCAAAATTAGATGCGATAAAAGATCGTAACAAATATAATTCTAGTTCTTAAAAAGGCAAATAGACCTAAATTAATGTTATTGAATGATCAAAAAATTATAATATAGTTTAAAAAAATAGATTCGTTAAAAGAGTTTCGCATTAATATATAACTGCAATTGTAATAATCAAACTGTTATGTTATTTAACTGCCATTTATTAAAAAAGCAAAGAGCGGCTAACAAAAAACAAACTCGCTGAATAATACACACCATAACTCACACGCGCATACACACTTGCATGAGGCTTTACTGTAACGCTTAACTTAGCTATAAGGCAACACGTACATTCTATTGCAGTTCCAAGTCTTATTGTAAATGTATTAGCTTCCACAATATTCTTCTTATGACACTTATGAACATCATCCAAACATTAAATATCAATACTCAAATCAAACATTTTTGTGGCATTTACATAAGACGTACCTTCTAATTCGTGGCACTAATCTTTCTGGTCCGGTTCCAGCCCATGGGTATCCTCTCCATCCTTGAGGAAGAGTCTATGTTCCCCAAAGCCACCGACCAGACCTTCGTTGAGAAGCTGAACAACAACCACTTGGGCAAGTCCGCCCCCTTCCTGAAGCCCAAGCCCCCCAAGCCCGGTTGCCAGGCCGCCCACTTCGCCATTGGTCACTACGCCGGTAACGTAAGTATCTACAAAACACTTACTCAAGTCATTAAAAGAAAATTCATAAATTCATTATTGATTATGATAGAATCTTATTTCAATATCAGTTTTGTGGAATTAGACTGACTTTTTTATTTTTCATATAATACCTTTAGGTGGTTTTTACTCCTAGTAAAAGAACATACAATTACAATCCCTTTTTACCGTCATAAAAACGTCCTTAATATTTTATCTTGCCTATTATTGCCTACCACTTGTATCTCGCCCGTGGCACAGGTCGGCTACAACATCACTGGATGGCTTGAGAAGAACAAGGACCCTCTTAACGACACTGTCGTCGACCAGTTCAAGAAGGGTACCAACAAACTGTTGATTGAGATCTTCGCTGATCATCCTGGTCAGTCTGGAGATGCTGGTGCTGGCGGTGGCGGCAAGGGTATGTATCACATGCGTATCTATAGTAGTTATAAGTGAAGTGAATGGAAGTCGAATGGATGAATATATTATTTAGAAGATATTAACTGTATTTCAAGTTATACTTTTATGAAAGTGTATTTCTTATGTTATTTATTTATTTTTACTTTCATATTGAGATTTCCCCGTCCGTGTTTAGAACAACATTTACTGTTTTACACGTAATATTTAAATATATATTTTTTTAATTTCATGGACACTGTTATATACAAATAACACTTATTATTTCATAGGATGAATTTGACATCAATTACCTGAATAATTTAATATTTCTTTAAAATTGTAAAATAAACTGTGACAGTAGTTACCACTATCACAATTTATTTATTAGTAAAATTTCTATGCACTGTTTAGTATATTCCAATGATCACTTTAACTTATTCACTAAGCACATAATATTAAAATGTTCTGACACAACTTTATAAATTAGGAGCTGGTGGCAAGCGTGCCAAGGGTTCCGCCTTCCAGACCGTATCATCACTTTACAGGGTAAAGAGGAGCACCTCTACGAATTATAGCTTCTGTGTCACGTGGCTTCTGTCCTCTTCAACCCCTCAGGGCTGACAACTCCACAAACTACAAGTTAGAGAATATTCAAGCTTTAGAAAGATGCAGTTAAACAGTTGTCAGCCCTGAAGGCTTAACAATCGTCCGTCCACGTATATTCGTACCGAACAGCGTAGCTAATGGCAGGCGTATCGTCCGGATGTCTATGTCCTGTGATGTCTCTGTGATTGTCCTAGAATTAATATTTGCTTGTTAATGTAATCCATAGGCGGTCGCGGTAAGAAGGGCGGTGGTTTCGCTACTGTCTCCTCTGCTTACAGGGTATACACTACATTATAATTATGGGTTGGTCGAATCACCGAGTGCACAATGCTACCAGAACGTAGCTGCACTCGATACTATATCTAAAAATGATATAGCCGTTGCAATTTACCTCAAATTTACCTACCAAAAGTCACCTTATTCCAAAATTATAATTCCAAAAATTCCTCATTGTTTACCACCATTACACACAATCTAGGCATTGTGTGATTAAATACTCGTATAAGCAATAAAAACGACAATACCGTCAAGTAATTGCTAATTAAATAACTAGTTTTTTGTTTGTGTGTGCGTTTCTAACAAACGATTCAGTGTTCTAATACTATATGTTCATATTTCCATCAAAATACTCGTTCCTCATCTCATATGTGTGGCTTTATATGTTTAGATAAGGTTTATACTTCAGAATAATGTAATGTTAGGAAGTTCTCATTACATCATATTCAATTAGTAAAAATTTTGAAAAAATAATAATAAGGTTTTTGAACCAATATGGTCGAGGCCTAATATTTTATTATTAGACATAATTGTTATAAAGAAACGTACTCAAACATTATTCAACCCTAGGAACAACTTAACAACTTGATGACCACCCTGAGGTCCACTCAGCCTCACTTCGTCCGTTGTATCATCCCCAACGAGTTGAAGCAGGCCGGTGAGTTCAATAGCTCAATGTTATTAAAATCATTTGCATCAAACAAAACGTTAATTTTCAAATCCAGATTCTCATAATCATATAAAAAGATCAAAGTGCTGAAAAATAAGGATGTTGTTATTAATAGCTTTCAAATATTCGTGTTAGATTCAGGGTAACGATAAAAATAACATGATATATTTTATAACAAGTAGCGCGCGCGTGGGCCGGGCCAACTCACCGTGTGCCTCGCACGGCGCAACACTCCTCATGACTAATTCCTATTTTTCCCAATTTATATCTAGAATCTCAACTTTAATCTATGCTTATTTGATATTATCTAATGTAATATTTATTTAATGTTATTTTATGATCCAGCTTATGTGGTCGATCTTTAAACTGCCACCGCAATGTTTGGCTCCAAAAATGAATTTTGCAAAGTCGTAACTTAAGATGTGGTTTGACAGGTCTCATCGACTCCCACCTTGTGATGCACCAGCTCACCTGTAACGGTGTGCTTGAGGGTATCCGTATTTGCCGTAAAGGTTTCCCCAACAGGATGGTGTACCCCGACTTCAAGCTCCGGTAAGATTCAGCCCACGTACATTCCGACTAGTTTACGGAATCTGCGAAATAACGCCAGACTCATAAAATTTAAATTTTATATTATATCTGAGTGCTATTTCTATGATTAGATTATATTTGAGTACGCAAGTCTAAACAAAATTCTTTTAGCTCTGGAATATTCGAATATGTTTATTCTGGTCCTGCAGCCGCGCGCTGACGTCAGCCACAAGCATGCACTATGAGTAACTATTTTAAAAGTGTGTCAATGACTTAGCCTAGGTGATGTGTTCGCACCTGTACACTTTCTAATTTGAATTAATTTTAACGTAATATTTAATGGACAGTTACATGATTCTTGCGCCAGCCGCCATGCAGGCCGAGAAAGAACCCAAAGAGGCAGCTAGGAAATGTCTGGAAGCTGTGGCCTTAGACCCTGATAGCTATCGTATAGGTCACACCAAGGCAAGGACACGCGGAAGCGTATTACCCAGTAGTTAGATTTGTTACCTAGATCAAAGAAAGCTCTTAAGGAAAGAGTTTCACGTTACATGGAGTAATACTTTGATTTCTAGTTTCCAAATATTATAATATAAGTACACACGAATATTTAAATATATCGTGTCCAGATTTTCAGGTTTGATCCCTTAACATCCGACGTTGACACAATACGTCGGAGCGAGTTATATTGTTATATTTGACTATCCCTTTCCATGTGACCTCATTGTTTTGACATGTAGCTACAAGATCCTGGCCCCACAAGCTGTCGCCAAAGAATCCGATCCTAAGAAAATCGCCCAAATTATCCTGGAAGCAACGGCCTTAGATGTGGAATCTTACCGTCTCGGTCACACCAAGGCATGTTTGAGTTGAATCGATTGGGTTTACGATCATACAACCACAATTGATCTGTGTTTTAGAAGCTTGAACCTTATAAGAATCCATTTAGACTAAGATTCCCTAATTATAGAGCCCTCGCTACTTAGGCTCGTATTTAGTTTCCTTAATAACTTAATTTAGTTTGTACTGTAAGATGTGTGTGCTCCCCTAACGCAGATACAAAATTCTGTGCCCCAACCTGCTTAAAGAGCCTATTTCTGCGGAGAAAGCATCCGAGAAAATTCTCGAACATACCGGCTTGGATTCAGAGTCTTTCAGGCTCGGAAAGACGAAGGTAGAATTCCACTCCTTCTAACTCTATCCTTTGAAGCACGTATTAATTTTCAGTTTTTCCACTAGCATTGAGTGATGTGCCGTCTTAACTAACTTAGAATAATTGCTTCCTAATGAACTGCACTTTTTATGTCTTAGCTGTGTCCTAAATATGTTACATATTGATAAATTTCTAAAATTCCTGGGTATATTTTAACTCTGGATGTGGGGACACAGGTGTTCTTCCGCGCTGGTGTCCTGGGTCAGATGGAAGAGTTGCGTGACGACAGGTTGTCCAAGATTGTGTCTTGGCTCCAGTCTTACATCCGCGGTTACTTGTCCCGCAAGGAGTACAAGAGGCTGCAAGAACAGAGGTATGTAACTCGCGACGCGCCTACTTATGATTCATATTTTACCGTTCTAGCGCAGACCTGAAAATAAATTGTAAATTCGTCAATCCTCGCATATCTATGTAGGCGATCCAAACTGTTTCCTGGAAGAGCTAATTTTAGTATTGATGGTATCGCATAATTTTATGTTGGTTTTCAGTTTATGAAACGCGATACTATTTTAATAATATCGTTGATAGATCGCTTAATATCAATTCAATATTTTATAAATTACTACCTACTTTAAATATTTATTAAATCCACACAGAAAGCAACATGTCAAATTTCATCATCTTAATAAAGAATTATGTGGAAGTTGTATGACAGTAATTTTTAATTAATTTGAACAGAATCGCTCTCCAAGTTGTCCAGCGCAACTTGCGCAAGTACTTGCAGCTCCGCACCTGGCCCTGGTGGAAGTTGTGGCAGAAGGTCAAGCCCCTCCTCAACGTCACCCGCATCGAGGATGAGATCGCGGTAAGTTCGTTTTCCGCACCTGATGCTATCGTGAACACTCTGACCCGTTAAATTTGGGCGCGTGATTCAGTGGCCCGCAAATAGCCCCGCCGCGCCCACCTGGCGGCCGGCGCGCGGTTACGTGACACCGACGCACCTGCCGCGGCCATTTCTGGAACCACCCCACTCCAGCGATTCGCGCTTTTTCCTTACACAATGTATCACGCGCGTGGGCGGGCGCGCTCCAGCTGGAGATCTCCAGCGGCTCTCAGTAGCGGAACGGTCGGCGACGCGCGCACCCTTCCCCATTCGAACGACCGACACTTTGCATTCCTTTTTTTTTTTGATGCTGTGATTAAATTAATAATATGGCAGCGAATCATTTGTCAATGTGGGACGGAGTGGATAAAAATGAAGTGACTTTGCAGAAACTCGAGGAGAAGGCGCAGAAGGCCCAAGAGGCTTTCGAGAAGGAAGAGAAGCTCCGCAAGGAGGTCGAGGCCCTCAACACCAAGCTGCTCGAGGAGAAGCAGGCTCTGCTTGCCAACCTCGAGGGCGAAAAGGGAACCCTCTCCGAGATTCAGGACCGCGCCAATAAGCTCCAGGCGCAAAAGGCCGACCTCGATAACCAACTTAGGGTAAGTCATTTTATTTAATACACTGGTGAACTTTTAATTTTAATGGTTTTTAATTTTGTTATATAGGATAAATATAATACTCGTACTTGGAAGCTCTTAGAAATAGAAATAGAAATAAAGTTTAAGTATTGCTTTTACATTATGTATTGTATCAACGATTAATTATCCAATAGTACTCTGAACTAAATTTATTTTAATTTTAATTAAGAAAAATATATAAAAAATAGATCGAAATATTTCAAAATGATGTAAGACCAAATATGTTAAGGCTTACGTTGTTGCGAATCGTATTACTTACCACATGTTTTGTTTAACGAAGCTCCGTTGTATAAACAACTTTGTTTATGTTTGGAACCGCAAGAGAAGTTTAAAATTATATTGCACATCTGTAACATTCAAAGTTTTATTGCAACGTTTACTATTTTTGCCTTGATTATACGCTTATAGACAGGAAACAGACGTATTTTGTCAGACTTTACAGTATTTTTCGATACCAAGTATTTATAATAGTATCAAATTTTAGGACACCCAAGACCGCCTCACCCAAGAGGAGGATGCCCGCAACCAACTCTTCCAAGCTAAGAAGAAGTTGGAGCAGGAAATTTCTGGACTTAAGAAGGACGTCGAGGACCTCGAGCTTTCCGTCCAGAAGTCTGAGCAAGACAAGGCCACCAAGGACCACCAAATCCGCAACTTGAACGACGAGATCGCCCACCAGGACGAGCTCATCAACAAGTTGAACAAGGAGAAGAAGTTGCAGGGCGAGAGCAACCAGAAGACATCTGAGGAGCTCCAGGCCGCCGAGGACAAGGTCAACCACCTCAACAAGGTCAAGCAGAAGCTCGAGCAGACCCTCGACGAGCTCGAGGACTCCCTGGAGCGCGAGAAGAAGCTCCGTGGAGATGTCGAGAAGCAGAGGAGGAAGGTCGAGGGTGATCTCAAGCTCACCCAGGAGGCCGTCGCCGACCTCGAGCGCAACAAGAAGGAACTCGAACAGACCATTCAACGCAAGGACAAGGAAATCTCATCTCTCACCGCCAAGCTCGAGGACGAACAGTCGCTGGTCAGCAAGCTCCAGAAACAGATCAAGGAATTGCAAGCCCGCATCGAAGAGCTCGAGGAGGAAGTCGAATCCGAACGCCAGGCTCGCGCCAAGGCTGAGAAGCAGCGTGCGGACCTCGCCCGCGAGCTCGAGGAGCTCGGCGAGCGCCTCGAGGAGGCCGGCGGCGCCACCTCCGCCCAGATCGAGCTCAACAAGAAGCGCGAAGCCGAGCTCAGCAAGCTCCGCCGCGACCTGGAGGAGTCCAACATCCAGCACGAGTCCACTCTTGCCAACCTCCGCAAGAAGCACAACGATGCCGTCGCCGAGATGGGTGAGCAACTCGACCAGCTCAACAAACTCAAGGCTAAGTAAGTATAATTTCAATCATTTCTTCTAGATGGCCGTCATTTGCTATTAAGATTTTTCGTATTGTGTTATGTTACAAAATTTTAAGAGTTTACGAAACAGGTACATACTTATTAGTTAAAGGCTTAAAATAGCCTAGCTCAGCAACACGTGGGAGTGAAGTATTGAATGGATAATAATAGCTTGCAATATTCAGGGCCGAACATGACCGTGCGTCATGCTACAACGAGCTTAACAACACGCGCGCCGCCATTGACACTGTGGCCCGCGAAAAGGTAACATGCGTAGCGGCATGTTCCGAGTGCACCTGCATGTACCACATGTGCATTGTACACTCGACAGACTACACATACCTCTGAATATCTGTCATATCATTCCATGAGCTCCACGAGTAATAGGAAATTGTTTGTGAGCCCTTTGCCTGGCTATGTGATATAAGTGCACCGGGCTTAGGATCCAATGGAAATAGGGATGATAGGAATTCCAAAAACGTTTATAGGATTCTGTTATTAAACATTCTGTGTTATCATGTTATCAGGGCTGAGAAAGAGCGCTCGCAATACTTTAGCGAAGTCAATGACCTCCGTGCGGGTCTCGACCATTTGTCCAACGAAAAGGTATAGAGACTCTCCATAGAGATACGCTTCGGCGACTGCAGCGCTTCAAGCTTATCGCAAAGAGATAGAAATCTCCGACACACTGCTCATTCATAATACATAATATACGAACCATTTGACTTAACCCTACCTAATTATAACAATATTAATTAAATAGAATAGTCTGATCCGACAAAAGCGCATGACAGCAGCTTTTAATATGTGTGGAAAAATGACTTACTCAACATTTAAAATAGCATGACTAATAATAATATCAGCAACGAATATAATATTAACAATCCATCAGACAATAATTTTCAATGTGTTCTTTTTGAATTACTATTATTATTAAATAGAACATATTTAAAAGATTCACATTAAAATAAATTGAAATCAACTGTCAGATTTGCATTGAAGTTTATAATTACTAACAGGAACTATTATTTATGGCAACACTTACATGAGAAGCGAACAAGGATGAAGTTATTATGTAAAAACATTACTAACACTTTTTATCTCATAGGCTTCCCAAGAGAAGATCGTCAAGCAACTGCAACACCAACTCAACGAAGTCCAGAACAAGGCTGATGAAGCTAACCGCACTCTTAACGACCTTGACGCCGCCAAGAAGAAGCTGTCCATCGAGAACTCCGACATGCTCCGGCAACTGGAGGAGGCCGAGTCCCAGGTGTCGCAGCTGTCCAAGATCAAGGTGTCCCTTACCACCCAGCTCGAGGATACCAAGAGGCTCGCCGACGAGGAATCCAGGGTAAGATTAGGCTTGTTTTAAAGTAATCCACTCTCCCTACAAATAATTAAACATATCAACCTTTTTAAACGCAATATTCTTATTGTGCTTACATGCCCCAATATATTTGTTGATGAGTTTTATATTGATTGTCAACAGGAACGCGCTACCCTCCTTGGCAAGTTCCGCAACTTGGAACACGACCTCGACAACATCCGCGAGCAAGTGGAGGAGGAAGCCGAAGGCAAGGCTGATCTCCAGCGCCAACTGTCCAAGGCCAACGCCGAAGCCCAACTGTGGCGCTCCAAGTACGAGTCCGAGGGCGTTGCCCGCTCCGAGGAGCTCGAGGAGGCCAAGCGCAAGCTCCAAGCCCGCCTCGCCGAAGCCGAGGAGACCATTGAATCTCTCAACCAGAAGGTTGTTGCCCTTGAGAAGACCAAGCAGCGCCTCGCTACTGAAGTCGAGGACTTGCAACTCGAGGTCGACAGAGCCACCGCCATCGCTAACGCTGCTGAGAAGAAACAGAAGGCCTTCGACAAGATCATCGGTGAATGGAAACTCAAGGTCGACGACCTCGCCGCCGAGCTTGACGCCAGCCAAAAGGAATGCCGCAACTACTCGACTGAACTGTTCCGCCTTAAGGGTGCCTACGAGGAAGGCCAAGAACAACTCGAAGCCGTCCGCCGTGAGAACAAGAACCTCGCCGATGAAGTCAAGGACTTGCTTGACCAGATCGGTGAAGGTGGCCGCAACATTCACGAAATCGAGAAGGCCAGGAAGCGCCTTGAAGCCGAGAAGGACGAGCTCCAGGCCGCTCTCGAGGAGGCTGAGGCTGCTCTCGAACAAGAAGAGAACAAGGTCCTCCGCGCTCAACTTGAGCTGTCTCAGGTCAGACAGGAGATCGACAGGAGAATCCAGGAGAAGGAAGAGGAATTCGAAAACACCCGCAAGAACCACCAGCGCGCACTCGACTCCATGCAAGCTTCACTCGAAGCCGAAGCCAAGGGCAAGGCTGAGGCCCTGCGCATGAAGAAGAAGCTCGAGGCTGACATCAACGAGCTCGAAATCGCTCTCGACCACGCCAACAAGGCCAACGCTGAAGCCCAGAAGAACATCAAACGCTACCAGCAACAGATCAAGGACCTCCAGACCGCTCTGGAAGAGGAACAACGCGCCCGTGATGATGCCCGTGAACAGCTCGGAATCTCTGAACGTCGTGCCAACGCCCTCCAGAACGAGCTCGAGGAATCTCGCACCCTTCTGGAACAGGCCGACCGTGCCCGCCGCCAAGCCGAACAGGAGCTCGGTGACGCTCACGAGCAACTCAATGAGTTGTCCGCCCAGAGCGCCTCCTTGTCCGCTGCCAAGAGGAAACTCGAGTCCGAATTACAGACCCTGCACTCCGACCTCGACGAGCTCCTCAACGAGGCTAAGAACTCCGAGGAGAAGGCGAAGAAGGCGATGGTCGACGCGGCCAGGCTCGCCGACGAGCTCCGCGCCGAGCAGGAGCACGCCCAGACCCAGGAGAAACTCCGCAAGGCTCTCGAACAACAAATCAAGGAACTGCAAGTCAGGCTCGACGAGGCCGAGGCTAACGCGCTCAAGGGAGGCAAGAAGGCCATCCAGAAACTCGAACAGAGGGTACGAGAGCTCGAAAACGAGCTGGACGGTGAACAGAGAAGACACGCCGACGCTCAGAAGAACCTGCGCAAGGCCGAGAGGCGCATCAAGGAGTTGACGTTCCAGGCTGAGGAGGACCGCAAGAACCACGAGCGCATGCAAGACCTGGTCGACAAGCTACAGCAGAAGATCAAGACATACAAGAGGCAGATCGAGGAAGCCGAAGAGATCGCCGCCTTGAACTTGGCTAAGTTCCGCAAGGCGCAGCAGGAGCTGGAGGAGGCCGAGGAGAGGGCCGACCTCGCCGAGCAGGCCATCAGCAAGTTCCGCGGCAAGGGCCGCGCGGGATCCGCTGCCAGAGGAGTCAGTCCGGCGGTAAGCTTACCTGTACTTTTGTAAAACATAATTTATTAAATAAACTAATAAAAAGGACGATAGTAATGAAAATACTAGATATCAAATCTTTACGCTCTATTGCATAGATATAAAAAAAGCTAAGTATTCCGTATTTCTGTCTCAGGCGTCCGTTAAAGGACGTCCCTAGATCACCACTGCAGTTAATGTAAGTCGTGTGCCATTGCCCCCGGATGGCACCCAGTACCGTGCTCATACTTGATGTGTCCCTTAGATAAAACTTTATATAAGATGTTATATGCACGAACAATTATATGAATATTAAAAAAAAACAAAGCATGAAGCCCTTAGACAGTGAATATCCAGGCATGGGCCCTGCATGTCCATATATAAAATGAAATGAAAATCATTATATATAAAGAAGCAGGCGTTACCAAATAAAAACAGCATGATATCAAATTAGAACATTTAATGCCAAATCAGCGGTAATCGTGTACTCGATAAGCGAATTAAGCGCCTAATTTAAGAATTAGTATTACCATGATTTACATGCGTGAAACAAACGCGACTATCGCTTCTTGGCTCATGTTCCTTTTGTGATATTAGATGATATTATGTTAGCAGTTTTGTAACACGACTGTTTCTCCGCAGCCCCCACGTTCGCGCCCCGCCCTCGACGGTTTCGGCACCTTCCCACCAAGGTTCGATCTGGCGCCTGAAGAATTCTAAACGTTCCAATAAACAAAAATAAAACGGACTGTAATTATACCAACAGCAGTGTACGCGTGAACGATGTACTGTTAGACTTGTAAAGAATATACACATAATGTTTTTACGAAGTATTTTGTAATTGTTATTTATTAATGGTGTGGCGCGGGCGGGCGCGCGCGCCGCGCTCTCGAGACACGCCCGCCAGCCCCGCACCGGCCGCGCGCCCCCGCCCGCGCCGCACCGCTCCTATCCAATAAACGATATCGTTGTCAGAAAATTTATACGATCTTCTCATTTACCAACCTCCTCCCTATAGTGTGTAGTGTACGTGTCTTAACACAGAACTAAGACAATATTAATAAATATATAACTACCTATATAAAGCTATAATTCCACTAAGTATTACACAAATACCAATTTCAGAAATATATCCAATTAAGATCAATTTAAAATGCAAGAAACAAAATACCAACATAGAAAATACACACACGTAAAAAGTTAGCTCTTGTAAATTAGTAATAGGAATATCAACAATGAGCCTATATTCGTCAAAAATTACACGATACAGCTAAAAACATGAAATTTTTAAGAGTTCTCAAATATTTATTTTATCCTGACTGCATATAAAATATACATTTCCTGATGCAAACGAGTTTTAATTTAGGACCATTTATGAGGTGGAAAAGTTTTTAAGAAAAGCGAATAACTTTATAATGAATTCACAAGTTAATACATATTATATTATATTTTAGTGAAATAGATCTAGAATATGATCTGGATTTCATGAATATAATGATTTCATTAAATACAACATTATAGCATCGGTGAAATCGATGCAATAAATGTTTTCAAAAACATTTAGGGACCGAGCTAACACATAATTTGTGAGAATGGCTATTACCTCCTATATTTGAAAAAAAACATAATACAATATACCTATATTTAATTTTTCACTAGAAATAGGTAGTCCAAGTTATATAAAGAAATTCATATAATCTCAAATGATGTAGGCGTCACGAGATAAGCAAATTAAATGCTGGATTAAACGGAGAAATGCGTCATGCGCTTAACAGTAATAATCCTGAACAGACGAACAAAGGTATCGCTAACATCATACTTCTAATGAACCCATATCGAGACCGATTACACGCATCTCGGAGTCTAACGCACCGCGACGTTCAAACAAAAGAATCTAATGTTTCTTGTTAGTAACACCTATTTTGTTTTGGCTACAAATAAAGGGAGTCCGGTCTAATTGGTCAGTGTAGAACTTTCGATGGCAATGTTGGCTGTTCTGTTGGTATTGTTGGTGTACAGAGCCAATGCTAAGTGCTACTGGAACGGCAAGTGTCCGTACAAGCTGTTCGGAACTAAGACGCCGTATGAGACTGTGCGAGGGGACATACGGGACAGTCCGGCCTTGGAACGTAAGTAAATTAAAGTTCACCCTCTCTTAATATAAAATCGGAATCATGTGACGAAAAATTACCACATACCCACGTAATATTTCAAACAAAGACAACAGCTCGCCAAATGGATTGTTTGAAAATTCTATATTCCAGGTGTTTCAATTTAAACGGATGAGGAAAGTTTATTTATTTATCATACTTGTAAGTGTAACGCGAAAACTGATGTATTTGACGTTTAGGATTCAACTTTGAGTCATATGCTAAGAACATACTGGGGTATGACGATACTGCTAACAGGAGTCTTGTCTCTACATTTAGAATCTTAACTTCAGGAACAGAACCCAAAGATTGTTTGAAATATTCTCAAATATACTAACTTATAAGAATTTTTATGTAGAATTACATGACAATGAACTTTCAAGTGTATAATACTCGTATAGTATCCAGTCAATATCCAATGTATCGAATTCGGCGCGGACTACGCCGAGGCTATGAATACTAAAAATAACTTTTTTATCGCGATAAATGTCCGTTTTCAGACTTTGTAATAAACAGAATATCAAAATCTGTTAAGTATTTCAGTCGTGAAAGTGTACATGCAAATAGACCGACGGCTAGTAACTTTCGTATTTTTACCGCTATTCACATCGATACAGTACTATGATTTAAATTAAGTTAACATGACAAATGATACATAAACATCAATCCAATTGTTTAGAATGTGAAGCAGTAAGCGTGTGGATGATGATGCGCCACGGCACGCGGCACCCCGAAGCCGACGAGATCAGGAAGATGAAGGAGGTGGCGGCGCTCCGGGGCGACATCGTGCAGGCCTTCGACGAGGGCCGCGGGCAGATGTGTGCTCAGGTCACCTTTACTTATTAGTGCTAGTGTTAAAAGATTAATAGCCTCTTTGTGTAAACGCCCTTAACTTTATCTATAAATAGAATTATTACCTTGCAAAGTAGGTTTAAATCAATGTTTAGAAATTTTGTTCTGGAAAAAATAACAAACACTTTAATAATAATTTTATTATTATTTATTTTAATAAAATAATTAGTGGCAATGTTTATTACGGGTCGAATTTAAAAAGCTTAAAATATACACTGACTTTAAGTATACAACTGGGTCACCTCCTTAGAAATCTGAATCGTAGCATTTTGCAGCTATTTTGTGCTGAAACTCAGATAATTTTAAATGACTTACCAGAAATGCTTTCATAGCGTTAAAATATAGCGATGCACCTCTAAATGAGTAATGCGACATAAACTAGACACGTCATGATTTAAAGCGATAAAAAATAAATAAATAACTATACAGGACATTCAAAATCTGCGAATGTGGCGATGGAACCGAAACATCGAAGTGGCTCCTTCAGACCTGACTTCAGCAGGGATACAAGAGCTGCAAGACGTCGGCAGTAGGTTCGGGGAGAAATTCTCGAATGTTCTGGAAAACCTGCAGCAGTACAACATTCGGGCGTCGATGGAGCAGAGGACGCAGATGAGCTCGAAGGCGTTTGTCAAAGGGCTGCAGAGACGGAACCAAACGTTGGTTATATCACACTCATTTCGAAATGACCAAACGGCGAGGGTGAGTTACGTATAAAGTAGTTTTTATTTTTAAAGTATGCTTGTAAAGATTAAAAATTTGCAATATTTTAATTAAAAAATGCTTCGGAGTTGCCATTATTATTCTATTTAAACATTACAAAGCCGTCAAGTTTGTATTTATGACATAGGAGTAATTTTAGTGCATCTAGCTGAGTCAGCTATATAAAATAACAAAATTTCTCATTTACAGCCATACAGACATTGTAAAAAGCGTTTCAATGACATTTTGTCGGGCTCCAAGATACCTGAAGAAACTGAAAAATACATACAGTCCCACGACTTTCAAAAGGTATATTATTTAAAATTAAATAAATAACATAACGTATGATACCCTAATTTTATTAATATAGCTATTTTTTGATGTTTTATAAAATAGGTACAATCATCGGTCCAAAAACGTACTGGTCTCATGCTGACGTTGTCCCCGGACGACATTCTGCAAATGTATGACTTGTGCCGGTTCTACCGCGCGTACTCCGAGAAGTTGACAGATGGATGGTGCGGAGTCTTCAGTGACAGTGACTTGAAGATCCTGGAGTATGTGGAGGATGTGAAGCATTATTATAGGTGAGTAGACAAAATAAATCATTAAAATAGAATTGTCTCTATTGAGAAATATGCAATGCATATTTTTTTTATGCTCAGTACGTTATATCTTTATAATATCTGTACGAAGCCGGGGCAGGCTCATAGTTCTCAAATATAACAGATTGGCTTGTTACCCTGGACTGATTCCAGGCGACACACACCACATAAATCAACTGGATAACTTGTTGTCAACACATCGTTTATTTGAACACGCAATAAATCAACGAATTCACCTCATTAGTTAAATGCAAACGGCCCTTGCATAATGCTCAGAAGTAGCGATCAAATCTAAAATTAAAGTCATCATCCTTGTCGCGAAGCAATTTGACATACTCTAGAGTTTCTAGAGTATAGCATAAGTACTATAAATTACACAATTTCAAAACAGAAATGGCCACGGCGACCCAATGAACGCAAAACTAGGAGCATCTAGTCTCAAGGACTTGTACCAGAAGTTCGTGGACGGTACGGAAGGGATCGTCTCCTTCTCCGGCTACTTCTCCCACGACACCATGCTGGGGATGCTGTACGCGGCGCTCGGGCTCTACATGGACACACCCATCATCTCCGGCTTTGAACGCATCAAGAAGAGGCAATGGCGGACCAGCATATTGACTCCCTATGGAGCCAATTTCGTAGCTGTTTTGAACAAGTGAGTATGAAAGAACTGTTCAACTTTCAACTAATGAAAATTCATGTCGATTTTTCTAACTTTCATTTTTTGATGTTGATGGAACATGAATTCAAATGAGATAACGTCAAAAACTTGAATTGCTTTATTTAAATCTATTTCTAGATGCAACGAAGCTTTGGACAGCGTGTACAAAGTGCAGTTCTTTATCAATGAGATGGAGCTGCATCTGTGCAACAAGCGGGCGTGCGACTGGGACGAGTTCGTGCAGAAGTTCCAACCCTTCAGTCGCAGTGATCTGAGCTTTTGTAATGAAACTAATTTGATTAGCTGATACTTATGAGGTATTTCGGTAAGAGATTTAGGTATTTTTTTATATACTTGTTATAAATATTGTTTTGAAATAAATAAGTGAAATGAAACGCGGTGTTTTATTTATAGAACATTTACTGAAAAGACGAGGCATATTTTGCTTGAAAAGTACTGTATTGCTAATACAAAAATATAACATGCATCTTATAAAACTAGCATAACACATAACTTGCACGTTAAATAATTAAGTTTGGCTAATCTCATAGAGAATGCAAATTTACAACCGAGTGATATACATACTTATAAATTACCTATATAATACACACTATTTACAAATTCTGATAATAAAGATTTCCTATCAATATAAACTATAAATAATTATCTATTTCTTCTAATCAAGGTCAATCTAGTTAAATGAGCGTTGTAAAACTATCATTAGTATATAAGTATTATATTAAACATAATTCTATCGCAATGAGGTCATTAATGAGAGCATGAAAATCATCAAGCTCATGATGACCCTGATCTCACTGGCTGACCCAGGAACAGGCAGGGGTTCTGGCAGTCTGTAGTCCCTCCTACAGAAGTCAAGGGAGGCGTTGGTGAAGGGCTGGAACTTCTCCACGAACTGCTCCCACGTGCATCCTTCCAGTGGACATAGAGGCGTCAGCTTCTCGTTGTTGAAGATCTGTACCCTGTTTACTTCCTGTCCCGACTCCTGGCACCTAATGGAAGAAATTATTTAATATCAATATAGTCCATATAAAAGTCATTTTGTGTTAACCTTCATGTACTTACGTATAAATGTACGTCCTAAAAAACATATCATAAAATATGTGAACCTACTCAAGGTTTGATTAAAATACCTATTATTAAGTTTTTAGATAATTGAATGTTGAATATCACGATTAAATATAGTTCTGTTATGTTTATGACTCTTTGCTAAAAAAATGTAATAGGTATAACAAAAAACGCACTTATTTAAAACGACCATGATGTTAGCAGAAAACGGGGCAATATAAGTAGTCCTCCACAATCTGTTAGGGTTTCTGACTTGCGCAGTGATGCCTTCAGGGTCCCGGTAGAGCCCTAGAGCGCAGTACACCATCTCCATCATGGTGTCGTGAGCGAAGTATGACACAATCTTCCTGCCTTCTCCTTTTGCAGCAGCTTCGAAGTTCTCGTACAAATCTTTTAAAACCGGTTTACCGAGATTTGCGTTCATCTAAAAATATTATCTTTATTTAAATTTACAATACAGACTTTAAAATTAAAACTACCAAGTAATTGAAATAAAAGTCAATTACAAAAACATCATTTATTTTTTAATGCTATAGACAAAGCCAAAGTACAAACGTACCCAGGAGGAATAACCATTTCTATAGTAATGGCGGACATCGTCTCTGTACTCCAGGACCAGCAGGTCTTCGTGGCTGAAGGCGGCGCACCAGGGCGACTGCAAGTCCGGGCGCCAGGAGCGGAAGAACCGGCACAGCTCTTGCATGTTGTAAATGTCATCTGCCGTCAGCTGATAAGCGATGCCCAGACGCTGTTGCACTGCCCTTTGTACCTGATCAAATTTAGTAAAGGAAAATTATGCAAAGCTATTTAATTAATGTATTAAAAGCAGTCATCGTAATATATTCGATTACTTGATACTTAAGAAGATTAAAGTATTAAAGATTAGGTAAATGGAGTACTGAAACTGATAAAAATTTACCGCGATATACTCAGAAGTACTGAAATAAGCCGCTAGCTGATCCACTAGCAGTTGTCCTCCTCGCACTTCTTCCTGATATCTTTCACAGTTGTCGTATGGCTGTAAACACAAGTTTGTTTAACGAATACAGTAGGAATATAAAGTACAACACTGAAACGAATAGTATTTATATGATACTCACTCTCAGAATACCATCTCCTTCTACCGGCTCATCAGCAGCCAAATTTAAATTGGATCCTTCACTCAAAGCATGAACGTATGCCATGGCACTGGCTATGGTTCTCTGCTTGTACGAAGGTCTGAAGTAGTACTGATCATCAGTACCGCTGAGCAGTTCAGGGTACGCCTCCTTGATCCTCTTGGCCATGTCGTAGATCTCTTCGTAGCCCACTCCCGTGAGGTAAGAAGGAGAGACGTCCATCGTGTCATTCCATCTCCAGTTGCGGAATTCTTGGATTTCCTAAAAACGATTACAATTATATTGCATTATATTATTTATGCAAAGTCATCGTAATAAGCAAACACAATACAAATGCATCGTCACAGAATACATTCTTATCTAAGATACTGTTTTATGTGACGTCGTTAAGTGACTATTTGAAGTCGAAATACGTTTATTTTTCCTGGAGATATAGATATAGGGTATGGCAGTAGTTAACTTTAGAATTTAGATTTGTACTTCATAAAACTTGTCCTAATATCTAAATAGCATATATAGTAGTGATACCTGTGCGCAAAGCTGGCTAGTTCCAGCCTCGTAGCTAGCTACAATTTGGTCCCGAATGGTTTCCTGTAGCACCTTCATGGCGCTGGTCACCGAGTCACTAGGATTCCGGTTGCCGTGTCTGATCAGCGCCCAGAGACTTGTGGCTTCACAGTCTACCGGAGAAGAAGATATTTAAATATTATTGGACAATTGACTGGTTATATGTTTAGACCTACTTTAAATGAAATTATTGAAGACTACGTATCGAAGCTCTCATTATGAACAACGTATAGGTTAGTTTTAAATTTTTATTTAATTCTTTTTTTGTATAAATCATATGTAATCCTTACTTTGTTGTTTGGGCCAGTCCCGGAGGTCGCCCCGGACGCTGTCGTACGGAGTTTTGGTCGAAAACAGCCGAAACGGGCACTCCTCGTTCCAGTAGCATGACTTGTCACTTAGAGCTAAGTTGACTAACGTTAAGACTAGGATAAGTTTTGTGGAACACATTTTGTTAGTGCTTAGTTTTAAGGAAATTTCATCTCTTTTATATATTTAGATAGCGGTCGATATTCATTGTAAAGCCTGGGCCACACAAATCAATTAATTATTATTACCTTACATTTAATTAGACATTAGGTTTATCAAATGTTACAGCAATCATATACAGATACTTGTAGACGTAAATATAGTAACTAATATGATTTCATTATAGTCAGAAAGGAACGAAGAATTAATAAATACATGAAAAGTAAACTATTAGGTAACATTGAATTTAGCAGACATATAAGACGACATGCTATTGCAAGCTTGAGCATTTTCCGGTTTCCATTAGTCAAGTTGCGATCAATAATGTTACTTAAATTCTACTAAAGTCATTATAGACAGACCCTTGGGAGTGGTTATCGAGAGATTAGATCGCGGCGCGATGCAGCCGCGGCTCTCGTGAATAGCATTATCGTTATCGGTTATCAGCCGTGAAAATGTTTGTCATTTTGAGTCAGCCACTCCCCCGCGTAGAGGCAGCACCACGCAATAGTTTTTCTATCTTTAATTATAATTGCATATAAAAATACTATAAATATAAAAATTTTCGTAGATTGTATACCTAAAAAAACAGTTTCCAGTAACCAGCTACATTGCTGTCACTTTTATATTTATTTTATTTCATTTATTTTTATATGTAGCCTACTTTTATTAAGTAGTTAATGTTATAAATGTTTCATAATATTTTTTCGTTTGTGGTCTAACAAATGTTTGTTTTTTTTTGCTTTTCTTTTCTAATTTTTTAAACAATTATTAGTTATTAGTACTGAATATAAAATATGATTAAAGAAGGAAAATATAAAAATTAAGAAAGTGCTCTGTACTCTTAAAGAAATCAAGTAAGTTTTAAGATAATATTTTCTGCAATTTACTCCATAAGCGATTCGTTGCGCCGAACATGCATTTAATAAAAATCGGATCCTTCTAATGCCTACTTGCTTTTACGCGATGTCGAGCAAAATGGTGCTTTAATTTTGCAAAATAATGTATGTGTGTAATTGTATATGCAACCTTCAACAAGTCAAATTTTGGGTAGATTTAGTTTAGCTAACTTAATTTAATTTTACCTAAATAATTACTTGAAAAATACATGATAGTTCGTTTGACAAATCAACATAAGAAATGGCATCTCGAAAGATGTAACATTGCGTTTGTCCCGTAAAGTTGAATTAATGCCTTTATTTCCTCCTCCTCCCCCCCCCGCCCCCCCTTCATCCCACTTTGTATTATTGAACTTACCTCCTATTTTACTCAAGGGCCTCCAACTAATTCACGAGCTCTCAGGGTCAGCTGCACGTGATTGTATAAAATTATCAGTATGAAGCAATACAAAAGCACTCTCCCACACCGTGGAGCTATTTCGATAAACTTTACAACCAAATAAAGATCACAAGTAAGTCCTGGCCGAGATTAGATTGTATTCATAAATACTTTTGATATTCTAATAATAAAATTAAATAACCATTAAATAAGGAATTTATTAATAATACGTTAAGAGTAATTTAGGCAATGAAAGTTTCTTGCTCATTAAATAAATAGAAGCAAAAGTCATCATTAATGTAAATAAAATATGTTTGCTGTGGTATGTATTTAATTATTAATAATTGAGTAATATTAAGTCAGTTATAAATAAACTCTCTACGCCAACGCTTTTGTTTTCATTTGCATT
This sequence comes from Eurema mandarina, assembly GCA_018238005.1. Lineage (NCBI taxonomy): Eukaryota > Metazoa > Arthropoda > Insecta > Lepidoptera > Pieridae > Eurema > Eurema mandarina. The sequence goes on from DWAJ01000647.1 coordinate 29,052, forward strand.
TAATGTGTTCTAATTAATTAAATTTTTTATTATTAATTTAGATTTTTTACACTTGTATTAAAAAAAAACAAAGATTTGTTCAAGGCAATGCAATCTATTCTAAAATTACCCCTCTAGTTAACAAATCCTTATCCTCGTGATTACAATTGTTAAATTTGAACGATAAACTTTTACAACTAGCTATAGGAGTCGTGGAAATCACGCGTCGCAATAAACAAGAGGTGTGTTTCAATAAATGGCTCTCGACGCAATAAATGATTAATATTACTCCGATAAGTCGCTTCTATCTATAAATAGGGCTCGATATAAATGATCAAAATAAAACTAGACTCATTAAATTTTATACTAAATAATATATTAAATTAAATCTATCTATTTGTAGGTTAAACCACTGTTATTGCACTCCAAAATTGTTATATATATCAGATGCGGTGCTATGTTGTATAATCTCGTCATTGTAGGGATATTTATATAATGTGGTTGTGCTCATAATAAAATAAATAAATAAATAAAAACTTTTAGTACCCTGCCATCAGCTTGTCAAAGTCACAGTCGAAAGTCAAAAATATCATTTTTACAACAAGGCTAATAGTAACAATTGACTCGTCATGGTATTACAAAACTTTTACTGAAGGCCTTGAACTGAAGGCAGTTTCTACAGAGATGAACCGGCGAGAGACTCTAATAGTTGCTCTGATGAATACTTAATGATTA
>DWAJ01000648.1:0-29765 GCA_018238005.1 Eurema mandarina
TTGCACCCTATGTTTTGAAAAAAAAAAACTTTTTACGGACGTTAATTTACAAGTATTGGTGTAATTGCAGTTTATATATTCTGTATCTTTAATATCGTAATTAAAATAAAAACTGATTTTTATATATCTTTAGTTATGTAGATAATAATGTTGTCTAAACTATCTACTCTTAATACTATAAAGAGGAAAGATTTGTTTTTTTGTATGTAACGAATTAACTCAAAAAGTACTGGGCATACTACTACATTGTTACTAAGTAACATAGGCTATATTAGTACTATGTCTACCCGTTCGAAGCCGGGACGAAACGCTAGTTACTTAAAAAAGTATTACCAAACAAATTTCTCGAACAATTTGCCATACTAACTTTATTACATTCTAAAGTTCGCAGGACGATTATGCATATTATAAGGGTATTACTGTGAGGTACCCTGCAACGTTCCTCGCTAAGCTACTAACTAATTGGTACCCTAATTTTAATAATTCGAGGGTCGACGATAGTTAGAGAATTTTGAATATCTAAGCTTTTGTTGCGTGTCTTGATAATGTTAAGGTCGTTTTGGATACACGTTGGAAAGGATTATTTATTTATGTAAAGTTTATTTCAAGGTTTCATATATAGATACAGATAGACTGACAGTCCCTTAATAATCGTTCCATCGAAAGTCCGCAAAAATTTACCCTATAAATGTGGAACAAGTCAGTATTAGAAATACATAAACTCCCGACAAAACGCAAGCAAACTGAGCGTGTAACGTTCCTTTCACACCTTACTCATGACCTTAAAGACTTGAACCGATTTCCACCAAACATAGCTAAGAACACTTGACGAATATGCCTTTCAAACAAAAAGAAACCGCATTAAAATCGGATCATCCGTTTGGGAGCAACGTTGCCTCAGACAGACATATGTATATAGACTTGTAACACCCCATCGTTTTTGCGTCGGGAGTTCAAAATTGAAATATATGAAAAACATATTTTTAATAGATTTTAAGGCAAATGGCGAATCACAATTTTCTAATCCCTACCAAGCCGTAATAAATCAAACTAATATTATCGGAGAGCAACGTTAGTGCTATGAACGATTTGCGTGCCTTTCTGTCTGTGCAAAATAGCAGTTTATGCGGATTGGAACGACGCCAGGCGATTCGCCTTGTATCGGGAACGCACTTTGCTATATCCGTCCTGCAAGTTACGAGAGACAGCGGATATTGGATTTGGCTTCAATAATCGCTTCTTTCATTTTTTACTAGCACCTGACCGACTCTTGAAGACTTTTAAATTGAAATTTTCTTATTGTACGTTCTTGCTTGCTGTGTTTCGTTGTAAACATTCACAATGAAATAATTCCGCATACTACATTGATTGTGTATATTACACTTTTTAAAACTATATTTCTCAAATTGGAATGTAGAAGTATAAATAGCTTAAGTATATTCTTAATTATGAATTTTCGAATGGGAAAATTTAGCCTTCACAAGTAATATTATAGAAAAATTCATTCATTTGTTTCTTGATTCTGTCTATAACTTGTTGCGTTCCGCGATTTAATAATAGGTATATTTTATTTATCATCAGAGGATTATGTGGTTCATAAAATGAACGATATCGAACATGATACAAAAGATCTTTATAACATAAATGCATATGTACATCTTATCCGCTTATGTATAGACCACACGTAAAAACTAACGCAGTCCTAATTTGAGAGCTGGCTGGCAGAGAATTTATTTTTTCGTTCACCCATATGCATTCCCCATATTTACCACACGTTTCCAAACTGAAGTGAATGTAATAGATTCAGGGATTTACAGGGCTCTTTGTTAGAAGCTTCTACACAACGTGATAACGAGGTTTTAATTAAGTACTTTTGAGTCATATAACTAAGTCTATAATCCAAATAGGTTATTTTATAGTAACTTGTAATAGACATAATATAAAACATAATGAATAATAGTAATGTGAAATATTTTAACAATACAAAATTACGAATTTTCTGATACATATAATTATAAGATATAAGCTTCAAGTAAATTTAGCTCAGATGTTTGTTGATCCAATCCACGTAAGAGTATACTCTTGTGTACACATCAGGGTACCCTGCGGCGCAAGGTACCCCCCAGGACACGATACCAACTAGCTTATTGTCAGCCATCAAAGGTCCACCGGAGTCACCCTGAAAAGAAAAATATTTTTTTATAAGTGGGGACAAACGAGCATGCGCGTCACCTGATGTAAAGTCATCAGCGCCACCCATGACCACTAGCGATGTCACAAGTGTGTTGCCGGCCGGAGGATTCTCTTAGCTTTACTGACTTTTTTTACTAACTTATATAAGTAATTTTACTGCCTAAGTAAATAAATCTATTAATTAAAGATACTTATAGATCAATATTGGTACGAAAATATCAAATATCAGTTATAGTCGGATACAACCCATTCATATATAAAACAACTGACTTGTGATTGTCTAGGTTTTAGCATTGCTGTTGTGTAAATTAATTATTTTAAATAAAGCAATTAGTACTTTAAAAAAAAGGAAAAAACTTATTTTTTAGCTTTCTTTAGTACCTAAAAGTATTTCACCGTCTCTTTCCACACCTCTCCGGTGAAGACGCGGTATTCGTAAGAAAATTACTTAGAATAATAATATATAGAAGACCAACCTGGCAAACACCTTCACCTCGTGCCTTATATGTACATACATGCTTTTCGCTTAATTCATATGTTATCGAACTTTTTATTCCATTATATCGTTCTACGCATTCTTTGTATGTTATTGTAGTTACGTTAAGGACTTGTAACGTATTTGTTTGAAGACGGTATCGCTGAAAAAAAAGAAAAAAATTAAAAATACACTGCTCCTTAAATATTACGATTATTCTTCTGCTTTGCAGTTGATGGCACTCCTCACTGATCATTATCATTATTAAAATAATAATTTATTTTGTTTGTTTTGCTCACACTCCCAATAATATGAATTATGGATCAACTAGATTTTTACAATTAACGAAAACGGAAATATAAAATCCATCCATCCTTTTATCTGGTCGGTACCTTATACGCAACCTACACTATAAAGTTCAGTTATTCACAGGGAAAAATCAACATACAATCATCATGAACTTTTACAGCAAGAGGGATAGATAGATTGGATGTAGATTGGATAAGGTGGGATGGAGGATGATAGTTTCATCGAAATTGGACGACCACCTTCTGGCATGGTACCATGCAAACTCACCCGCTTAAGACGTATAATTTTATACATATTATCTAATATATTTAAAGCTCAACTTACATTAATGTAGCCCCATCCTGTGACCACACACTTTACACCACCGGCAGTATCCTCGTCGGCCAAAGCGATAGCAGCAACACGGCTGTTGTAACTGAACTCAGTTACCACTTGAAGAAGAGCGATGTCATTTTCTATTGTTTGCTTGCTATAAGACTCGTGGTTTATTATCTTGGTCACTTCGTGCTTAGTTCCGCCCGTCAAAATCTTATTGGATCCAACGACGATGGTTAAGTCTTTGGGTGTCTCGCTAAATGAAGTCAAAAGTTGAAATTATTTTATTTAAAATTGAAAGGGAACAGAGCAGTACTCCTGATGATAAGTGATTACATTCGCTAATTAGTTACATAAATAGACTCAAAGATTGGAAAAATTAATTGGCCTTTAAAAAAGGGTTAAGGAAAGGTATTGTGCTTAATTGAAAAAAAAAAGATGATGTAATGGAAAGGAGGAAGGAAAAATTGTCCTCTGGTGCCCCCACTTAGTCGGTGGTATTTATTTAATAAAAGATAATATAAATCGGAGCAGATGGACGAAAATAATAACCAAGACAGTGGAAACTATTGCAATATTAGTTAATTAGTCGAACCTCCTTGGTTTATTACAATGTTTAAAAGAATTGTGTGGAATTTGTCAGTTGCTAAAAAAACGTCAGCATTGTGAAAATAATCAGATATTGGGTTATTATTAATCGAGATTATACGCCGTGAATATGTTACCCTGAAGTTTTACTTATTAAGAACCTAAGAAAGAGCCATCATGAAGCAAACAATCATCACCTCGGCATCACTACAACTACTACGACGTCACTCTCTGCGACGTATATATGGAAATAAAATTAAAAGTTTTAAAAGTAGAAGAATACACACTCAATAGTACAATGAGCAGCTGTCACCACCCATCGAGGGTTGATGATGGAACCTCCACACATATGGTACTGCATGTTCATTCCTTTCTTCCTCAGCGAAACTTGGTATGGATACGCTCCTTCGGGTGCATTTTCTCCGCCTACTATTTTCTTGTCAACATCGGATCTATCGTTACCTGATTAATGAATTGCCAAATAAATTCCTGATACTATTTATAAATACACCAGTTGATGGCATTGTAACTGTAATTTTTATTTATTGTTTAGGACAATAGCTCTGTAAACTCGAGTTTTTGGAAAATCCAAAAACTCGTTCTAGCGGTTCAATCCAGGAATGATGTTGTTCCTACATTAAAAAGCGTATTGTCAACTAAGCACCTTACTTTTTATGATAATATAAAAAATATCATTACTCGGAACTCGTATCACCGTATACATCCCACAAGCTTACCCACAAAACACACACACACACACACACGGCAGGGTTATGTCTAATCTGTATAATTACTTTTGAGAAATAAAGATTTTATTATTATTATTATTATCAACGAATATATAATACACCGTTTCAGTTTTAAAGAAAAAACTTGTTAAGGACACGACGATGGCACCTGTATCACAGCTCTCAGCTACAATGGGTGTCATGAACCCTTAATAATATATTCCTGTATAAAAATACGTATGTAGGTATTTTCTATTGTGTAAATAAATAAATTAATTAATTAAATCCAAAAAAAAACGTTTTAAACGTACTGTCTTTGAGCTTGTATGAATCACTGTTGCGAAACCACCGCTTTCTAAAGAAATATTAATATATAGAAATGTACCACAAATTCTAACTAAACTGTTTTCTCTAAGCTTCATTCTTAATAAAAATTGAAAAGCAATAATTATTCCCTACGAATAATGCTACAAAAAATACATATGTTCTGTACGAAACAATCCTTTAAAAACCCTAAGAAAATTCGTATAAAAAATGCATCTCTTAATCAAGCAAGCATGCGTCACTCTTAAAAACATAATTTACTTACCAGTCACCGAGACACAAAGAAAGACGGTGGCAAGAAATACTAGTTGTAAGCTAACCATTTTGAACAGTAATTATTAAAACTACCAACTTTTCCCTCATTTATACACTTTTCAAAACTTAAGACGTGATCACAACGTTAAGTGCGAATTTAAATATTATAAAAATATATCTTGATAAGGCGTAGGTAAGGAAATTATTTGTTTTTATAAAATGTATGTATAATATATATCTTGCTGTTTAGCTTGCTGCAGAGTACAGGCTACGGACATTTTTCCATACTCTTCTATTAAACTTTACTAGGACAATAACGCACCTTATTGATAGAATGTATTTTTAAATCCTTAAGAAAAAATCCTTAGGAACGTTGTCTTATATTTCAATAAAAATATTTCCTTTTTAAAATGTATTGATATTCTCATACAATTAAAACACGAACAAAAAGCAATTTAAACAAAATAATTAGAAAAAGCGAACCTTCTATCAATAATTAATACATGTATCAATTCGTGGCATTATCAATTTTGTTTGGAATGATACATAAAAAACACTTATCATTATTTTTGTAATTAAAAGAACGTTTGAATAACATTTTCTGCATTTTTATGTTGACTTTGATCAACAAACCAGCTAGATAATGTTATGCTATTAATAACTTGTACAAGAATAACATGACAAGCAGAATTGGGCATTACATAGGTTTTTACAGTAACATATAAATGCATTGAAAAAATAATTTCTTTGTAACAAAATCATTATAGTTTCTTTTATTTTAAATTATATTGTTAAAGAACCTTCAAAATAGATCATTGTTATAAAGATCGAATTTTTAATACTTTATATTTATGTAATTATTATAAGATATAATATGACAATATGCTATATTTTTTGTCTAATTAGAATTGAGTTGTATCACAAATTCTAGGCTCAAAAAAAAACCTAAAAATGTTAATTACTTTGTCGCATTATATACCCGTATAGTTGAACTTTTCTACTCCAACCAAGTAACCTAGACATGACATCGAAAAGTTGTAACTAACCAAATAGTTTCAACAAAACCGTAGGGCGACCTCTCGGAGACAAGGGCGACTTGATTCTTGACCGATTTAGCCCAAGTCTGCCCGTGTCAAGCACCTCCGAGCATACTTGATAAATAGATGCGTATCTTAAACTTAAGTGCATTCAAATTTCGTCCAACCCTTATGTTATATACTTGGAGATATTTGGAGAATTGTAACGATAAGATTTTAAAGCTATCCGTAGATTTTTACAGCTAAGTCTTTATCTAGTTGATTGAAGCCAATGCTTACAGACTTATTGTTTTAAAAAAAAAAGTTTTTATGTTACAAAAGCGAGGCATTTGTAGTAGTAGTAGCACGGTTAATAAGCAGTAACGGAAGAATGGCTAGGTGTCCCGGTGAGTCTAAGTTAAAAGTATCTTTATTCAACTAGGCTATAGGTCGCGTCACGGATGTTTAGCGCTGGACGAGAATAGCTGCGCATCGTTAGAATCGCGCTCGTAATTGACGTATTGGTGCGAGAAAGACACACGGTCCCCTCGATACCTTATTTTTGACTTCTGCGCAGGTTTCGTTCAGCGCTAAAGATTCGTGACGCTACTTATACATATAGTAACACTTTTGAGTCCTTCCCTAAGGAGCGTGGAGGAACACCGGCGGAATTATGTTGGTAGCAGCACTACTTGGACGCGATTACGACTTAAATGTCTCCTTCGCCGAGGAGACCAGAGGAGGACATCGTATCCATAAAAGTATTGGTTCTTATAAAATTATTTCAAAATGTAATAAAGAGCTGTTTCTCTTCTTTTGAATAAGACAGCTCTAATGTTTTACACGTCCATATTTTCAACGAGTTAAAAAAAGTCTTAATACTTTATTCACCCTTCTATTCCAAAGAACATTTCAAAGTGCATGCTCAGTTTGTTATCAGAAAATACTCGTACGTTACAGTGAATGAAGGAAGCGAAAGCAGACGCATTATCAAGTGAGCGAATGGAATCCATTACTGATATTAAGTCTTTGTTCTAAATCTACTCGCCAAATTTGGCATTGAAAGAAAAGGGATTTGCTACGTATCTCATGTGAAATTCGAGCTTTTACTGTGTAGGTTATTTTCGTAAAAGCTATGTCTCTGAGCAGATAGCACTGGTATGGCGGGTTAAAGTTATGCATTTTGTAAAAGCGTTCTTTTAGCATTGTTTTTTAAATAAGTAAATTGAGTTGTTTGTGTATTATGGAGATAATCTTGTAAGGAATTAAATTATGCGGTCCGTCTGGGGCGGTACCACCTTCCTACAGAAAACCAGCTCATAGGAAATATTTTGATTTATTGTTTGGTAAATCCATTTATTGTTTCATAATATATTTTCTTTCACAAATCCTTACTATTTTATTCTGATAATAATATAATTATAATGATTGTGAAAAGTTTCGATCGTCCTGATTTAAGTTTGTATGTAAATGTCTACTTTCTAAACCTTTTCTTTTGTTTAAACAACAAATTTGAATTATAATTTTTAATTTGAAGATCACACATTGTAATGTATACTCAAAGGAGCGTATAGAAACAAAGAATAATGTTTAAACATGCTTCTCAAAATAACGTTTCAAATATTTCCTTGTTCTTTCGTTTTTCAAACAATCAAATATTCCGGTGAACGCAAACAGAACGAACGCGACAATCATCTGAAATTGTTCAGACTTCGGTTGGTTTAGTCTGAATATTCTGAATAGTATATACGTCTATATTTTTAAGAAATTCTTATTTGACAAATATGTCTGTTTGTCTGAGATTTTGCTTACCTTATATAAATATATATTTTTTATTACTTTTTTGTTCTGTTTTTTTAATTTAACCGCGGTAAATATTAAAAAAGGGTGTGTTTGATTTTGTTCATATTATACATTTTTAATAATAAATATGATCGTGTCATAAAATATAAGTTTTTTTTTAATATTTCAGGATACTCATACACAGCGCTATCTATTCCCGCGCTAAGCAAAGCTTGTGTTATGGCAACTAGATAACGAATAAATTACATATACATAGTTTTCTTTTGTACTCGTAAATGCATACGTACAATACATAGCAACACCTAGACCCCAGGAAAATACAAAATATGTAAATTACAAATACATTTCTGGGGTGTTGGGATTGAACCCCTTCGCGCAGAAAGCAGTACTATCACGGTGCCAAGTTTGTCCGGTCGTTTTTGTTCCAAACATATTTTTAAATCAAATACGTAAATTAAATACGTCGTAAATTTAATTGTTATATGTCGAACACCTTTTTAATTCAAATTTAAATATGTTTTTAAACCTTTAAAAAATAATAAATTGAATTGTTATAGTATGTTTAAATTCATATTATCGACTATTCTCATTGCAAAGGTTCGTACTATAAAAAAAAAGTTTTCGACCCCTCTAAAAGCGTTTCAAAGAATTCGCTCGCGAAAAAACTTATCTATATTTAACACGAACGAATGAAACGGAATATTTAAAACTGGTTTTTGCAGTTGTTTAAGGTCTTAACGAATGTGTTGGCGGTTTCAAATCGACTCGGGTCGGTTGTTTAAAGAATGCTCGCAGCCGCAACGCGTAAATTGTGAGTTAAAAAACGTTTTTGTTAAATTTAAAATTATTTAAATACAGTTTAACAATGCGTGGCTTAGTACTTTGTAAATGACAAACATAGATAGGTTTATAGAAGTTTGTTATAGCTATAGTATAAAAATACTACGGTACATTTTATTTTTTTTATAAAATGTGTAATGTTCCCCGTTTTTTTAAACGCGTAACGTTTATTATCTGTTTCGTTTTCACAAAAATATTGAATCGGTTTTGATGAAATTTAGCATAGATAGTTTACGGTATAAGATGTGTGTATGTCTGTCTGTCTCCCTCACGCCAAAACACAGATTATAATGAAATTTAGTAAACAGGTATTCCAGAGTCTTAGAAAGGACACTGCCTCCTTTTTAACTGGAAAAAAGGGTTATAGGTGGTGGTCAATATTATATGAAAGTCCACGCGGACGGAGTCACAGGCAACAGCTAATCGTAAAGAAGCTGGACAAAGACGTGGGATAAAACAAGTGAGGTATAAAATTCAATAAATGTAGGAATTGAAATCTACTCCGACATCGCATTCGATTGCATTACCTTCGAGTTGGACATAAATTGCGGGCACTGCCATTTATTTAGTTCTTGATACGAATCACTATACTAAAAACAATTTATTTTAAAAGGAAAGTGGTTTTAAGCCGTATACAGGGTGGAATTAAAAGCATAGTATCCTCCATGACTGACAAGTTATATAAAATAAAATAAAATAATTGTTTATTACTGTTAAAAATACAAAATGAAGAAAATACATTAAAATATAATTATATGTCGTTTTAAATTTATTTCCTATTTCCCAACCAGCAATATCTATCTTTATATTTAAAAAATGAATTGCTGTTCGTTAGTCTTGCTAAAACTCGAGAATGGCTGAATGGATTTATCTTATCTTGAATTGGAAATGCTCGTGAAAGGTTTAAAGGGTAAAAAAAAATCCAATAATTGCCTTTTCCTATTTGTTATATAAACGCTAATTATAGTAGAGTAGCAGTAGGTGTAGGTTAGTACCTAGGATCTAAAAAGGTAAGAAAATATATACGGATAAAATTTAAAGCCAATTACAAACAATAGTCTGAATGCACCAAGTTTTCGGAATTGAGAATTTAACATCCTGTATATAAAGAATTTGTGGCACAGATCATGGCAGTACTTAAGAGGTTTTTTCTTCGTTGAATAAAAGTTAGCAGAAAATTCTTCGGATCAGAAAACCTCGGGCCGATGTAAGGTTTTGTATCGTATTATTTTAAAAATATATACATAATAAGCATGTATTTTAGTTAAACAGTATGTGTTTTTAGTGAGTTAGTATAGACAAATTATATAGACATTAATTTAGCCACCACACTCAACATAGGAATAAAATAAAAACGCCTGCATACAAACCTTTAAATATAACAATGGTTGAAACTGTTTTAATGAAAATCTTTAAAGGTATTAACCTCTTAATACTGTAAGCAAAAATTTATTAAAATGTATTGATGTTGTACATTTTCACGCAAAAAATATTGTATGAATTTATTTGAAGTCTAGTATAAGGTAGATTAGACCCTGAATTACAACATACAATATATTTAATCCCGATATTGCTACAAAAGGTAGACCTAAAGCTCGCTGGGCAGACGATATAGCAGAAGTAGTAGGAGAAAGCTGGATCTCATTGGCTGGAAATAGAAAGCAATGGAAGGAACTGGAGGAGGCCTATACCCGGAAGGGGCCATAACACAACATTTATTTAAATACGAAATTTTTAAAACTATTGAACTGTTTTGTTGAGTTATGGATGAATAAAGGCTTATTATTTTTATTATTTTTGCTACAAAAACAGAAACTACGCGAGAAACACCGCGTTGCGTGCCTAGTAATTCAATAAAACACGTAGCGTAAGATAAAATTCAAAACGAAGACCTTTAAACTTTATGGCTGAAACCTCCTCTTGCGGTAAAATTTTTATGACCGCCGCCGAAATTGTTTACGAGTGCTGAATGTATTTGTCAACAAACGTACATAAAATATAAATTTTATATAAGTATTTGTTATGCTCGAAGCTTTTGTCTTTTTAAAATAAACTAGTATTTTCTTAAGAGTAAAACTATTGGTTTTATTAAATGAGTTACCTATTTTCATTTTTGCTATTAAACTGAATATAATATTTTTATTTTCAATAGTTTAGTTGTGAAATAGAAACAAACAATCAAATCGAATTATGCATATTAAAAAATTGATAAATCGTAAAAGGAAAAAGATACCAATTACGGCTGTATTATGTCTACTGTTGAACCATGGACTTATCTAGAAGTTTCCAGAACGATCGGTCTTTCACCTTTAAACTAGCAGTAGCTTCTTCCTATTTCGATGACTTGATCCGTCCATATGGTAATTTTGGTTACATTGTTTCAATTTTTGTAGATGTTGGTCTTAAAACTACGACCATCTGCATACAATAAGCCTAGCTCCTAGCTAAATATAAAACAATAGCGATTATAAGAAAATTCATAGTCATCCTTCAAAGTTTGTTAGAGCTTGTATCTATCAAGGATTATCGGATCATTATTTATCTGCATCGTTTGTTACGGAATGCATATCGCTACAATTTCTATTGGAGCGAATAATTGAATGACATAAGCTGCAAGAAAAATACCCAGCCAGGGATTGTTTCTTTCCTCGGAGCGTAAAATTAAGTTATAAAGACAGGACAATGCGGATCATTGAGATCACGCGAATTTTCTATGGGTTTTCTTATGTTTTTATGTTTATTACAAAATGGTCACGTTGCATGCTAATTTTTTAGTAATGAACTGTAGTGAAATAAACTTAAAGAGTTAACGTTCGTATTTGTAATAGTTATACGCTACGCAGAAATTACATAAGTAAAGTTATAGTTAGTCAAATAAGACTATTGCTAACAATTTAAATTTGAAAAAAAATCTGCTCACCATTTGTAAAATATCAGCTCATTGAACCCGCTGTTCTAAACTCCTATTATATTTCTTTTTTTATATTTTCGAGTTATTATAAACGTAACTTCTCCCAAATTTTTTTTACTAAGTTTTTCTTAATAACATTCAAATAATAACAAATTACTAATTAACGACTAATAATAATAAAAGATTAGTATTGAAAGTATTAGTATTAATTAACCCATAAAACATATTCCCATACAATAAATAACATATAACTTCAAAATTATTAATTAACTACTTAATTATCCAAGAAACTGAAGTGTTAATTAGAGACGGAAAAAGTCGCGTTAGTGCGCCAATTAAATTATTCTAATCAAAACATTATGCAGAATTAATCAGTGCTGTGAAGTGAGGAATTTAATCTTTATTATTTATGTTTGAATACCAAACAGTTCATACAAGTATTATTGTGAGTACTATGTCTGTTTGTACATATATCATGTACGTAATTCATTAGATAGAGGTACATCGTGCCACCTTTGGGTGGTACCTCACTTTTTTTTCCTCCCTGCTCCCATTTATTTCTTTTAGTCACTTATCCTTTTTGGAAAGCTGGCCACGCAATCGAAAGGTGTCTAATTTGACAATTTTTCATGGACAGTGGCTTAATTAAAAAAATTAGTAATTTATTTTATTAAGACTATTTATATTTCACCATTTCCTCCATTCACTCCTGAGTGACCCGAGATGATTCTTTATAAAAAGGATGAAACGGTCATAGGGAATAAAAAAAAATAAAGGATTCCAAATAAGATCGAATGCCAGTGTTTATTGCAAGAGATGGTTAGTTACCATCAAATAAATCTTTAGCTCATTTGCATAGCTTTCTATATGTATGATCCCATATCTTCATCACTATGCCTTCATCTTCAATACCTACATCAACATAATAATCAGCTGCGCCACTAAATCAAACATACAAAATTAAATATTTTATGATTGTCAAATACCGGTTGGAAGTCGTTAAACCGCGTCGATATTACGACTTATCCAATCCATATTTTGAAAAGACGCGATAAGAATACCGTTCGCTTTATTGCAGATATGTGAGTTTATATCTCAAACTATACGCTCATAAAAATTTAATGTTTCAGCACAATGGAGTTCCGATAACTGTTCGTGGATTAACGCTTCTTAATATCATAGATATCATAGTTGCAATGTTCTTATAATATTGTACTCACAGACAACCAACGTCAAATATTGAATGGGCGAAAGTGGTTGCATACCGTCAGACGAATAAATATAAATAATAAGACTAAAGACACCGTATAGACAGTATCTTGATTTGGTCGGTCAGAGAGAGTGAGGATTTCCTAATAACAACATGATAATAAATTTATCTGCTCTAATAAATAATAACTGAAAATATTTTTATCATATACTTTTAGTACTCAGCAGAGCTTGTGTCGTGGCAACTAGATAACGGATAAATTAATAAGAAATACCTTGTTTAAAAATATATGATGCAATGTAAGGATGAACCCGCAAACCTCAGAAAAATACAATTTAGTTTTTCCAGTATGGGGTTCAAACTCAAAGATGCAGAAAGCATCAATGTTACTACTGCACCAAGCTATCAAGTTATGATAAATATATGTATGACATATGACTTCTTACGTAAAAAATCCATAGATTACAAAAAGCACTCACTTTAAAAGTTTAACCGATATTCGTCATAGAAAGTTCGACATACTGGTCATAAGTTATGCATTTTTGTCGTGAAATATAATATTGGGTTCCAAAATGACAGGTCTGATCGGGGGTATAAATGATCACCATTACGGCTAGCGTCGCGTTTGAGAAATAACCCCTTAGATGCAGCTGCAAGCGTTCAACTGGTAAATGTAATGGTGCTACACAGGCCCTGAGTTTGATAAGCAAGTAAATTAAGATTGATATATTCTTATTGAAATTTAAGGTCATAAAAACGCGAAAGTTTCTGAGTATAAAATGGATTTGGCTGAAAATTTTCACACAGGTAGATATGCCGTGTAAAAAACTTATATAATAGATTTTATCCCGATAATTCTACAGGATAAACAACTATGTAGGAAAACCGAAGAGCACGACTAGTATATATAATATTTCTTTTATATTATTGTATTTATTGACGTTTTGGTTAGTGAGTTTATTCGTGCCTGTTGTATTTGATCCATTGTTTCATTATGGTAACAATTATTATTATCGTTATTCAAAATGAGTATTGGACTCTAAAAGTAATATAATACTGAAAACAATTTCTTCTTCGTCTTTTTGCAAAAATTATTAAAAGTTGTATATTTGGATTACGATGGTTTATAAATTTGAACGTATTAATATACCTTTAAATTCCAATGTAGCTTTTAAACAGAAACTAAAGTATGTTCTAGCAAATATATATGAGTAAACAAAAGCAACAATAAATCTGTAGGGTTTCTAAACGGAGCAACATTGTGTCCGTGTTGCTATTACGGCACGCTCGGATGGTGCTTAGAATTGTTACTAATGTAAAACAACATTTTGTTCTTTTGTTTGTTTTTCGCCTTACGGAAAGCATTTTGTTTACATCCTTTCGGATCCACTGTTTTGTGACTGAAATAGAATTCCGCTGAATTCTATCCAAGTAGAATAAAGACATTTGTATTTGAAACAATGTAGCCTTCAATTCATTAATTTTGGAATAATAAATGTGTCTTAAATCTTAAGGATAATGTAGATAATCATTCCACTTTTTATATTTAATACTCTACTAGTCTTATAATTGAATTTATGACGTAAGATCCAAAGTTGTGACCACCAAAGCTATTAAGAACTATTTAATCTAAACTAAGAAATATTTAATCTGTAACCATGTGCATTCATATTTTTGTTGGGTGAGTTGGTGATCTCTGTACTATGAAAATTTTAATGATATTACTATTTTTGTTTTATTGTTATAATAGGTACTTACTTATTGAACATTTAATGAGTCGATTTGTAATTTTTATAACCTATATATTTAAAACAAAGACGGGTTTTTTACAACATTTATAACTCAATCTAAACCAATTTTCATAATTTTGGTTCATTGGACTTTTCCCCACTCCGAATAGCAGAATACATCTTAAAAAATAATGAAAGCTTTATAAGGGGGTCGAAATTTATATGAAAGTTCACGCGGGCAACAGCTAGTATTAAATATATACCAAACCTTTATACCTATATAATGACCGATATAACTGTTCATTCGTATCGTAGCATTTCATAAGTTATCTATGAATATTAGTAGAGGGCGCATAAGCTTTACAATGGCGGAACGTGTTTCATTGTGACGACCGCTTGGCGCAGTGGTAGCACAACTGCTTTCTGCGCGAAGGGTCGTTCGTGGGTTCGATCCCCACACCGGAAAAATATATATGTAATTTACATTTCTATTTTTCGGGGGTCTGGGTGTTGCTATGTATTGTATGTTTGTATTTACAAAAGATAAGTACGTATATGTAATTTATTCCGTTATCTA
The DNA here is from genome assembly GCA_018238005.1 of Eurema mandarina. Lineage (NCBI taxonomy): Eukaryota > Metazoa > Arthropoda > Insecta > Lepidoptera > Pieridae > Eurema > Eurema mandarina. Next base: position 15,275 of record DWAJ01000648.1, read on the forward strand.
GTTGCCATAACACAAGCTTCTGCTTAGCTTGGAACTAGATGGCGCTGTGTATAAATGTCCAGAAAATATTTATTTATTGTATAGAATACTTTGTGATTTTTGTTAATGTAAAAACTTAAAAGAAAGAAATAAATAAAAGGATATAATTGGAGGAAGTTGTGAACTTTAAATGGCGTTTCTTTGTTTACAGGTGAGATTACAGTATAATTTGTAAAATTTGTGAAATCGTGTGTTAATTAACCGTCTGCGCGCCGCAAAGGAGGGTAATGTGTTTATTTAAATAAAAACTTAGTTTGCAGAGAAACAATTTATTTATTGAAAATCCTCAATAATATATCTTATACCTATTATAAACTGATGAACCACCAATCAATTAAGATTGCGTAACCCTTACATGAAATGATAGTAACATAGTTGAGGATATTAGTAGTCCAAATCCCGGAGTGTGGTCTGCTAACCCGCATAGTTTATTACAAAATGGCTTTTATTGCTCTTCCCTTGCTATCGGACGTTAAAATAATGCCCTAGTAACGTTGTTTTTAATTCTGCCTGGAAGAAACTAGTAACTAAACCAGTTAAATTTATTGTAAAGTAGAATTCGAATATTGTTAGTGAAGAAATTCTACTTAACATTAATTATCTACAGGAATGATTGCTTTTAAGCTGTTCCTAATAATATGAAACAGATACACCTAAGTATATTAAATACATAAATTGTTATATTTTAAAGTTTTCTGATATTATATAATGTATAATAGGTAACGTTGCTTATTATATATCGACATTATATTTAGTCATTATTTGTAACAATTAAAATAAAATTATAGCACAATAAACGATTTCCTGACTGCCTAAGGGTTTATCCTTACATTGAGACGAGTTTAATTAAATTTCCCTACCATGTTATTGCGTAATAGGAGTTGATTTAAAAACGATGTTTTAGGGCGGGATACCACGGATCATAGCTAATATATTAGATTAAAAAACTTATTTCCCAACCAAACATATATCGTTAGCAATAATCGTATTATCTTCGCACAAAAACCGTTTAATTACGTAACTCAAATATTATATTTCGCTCGGTAAAATTCGGTGTGTTTATATTTTCATTACAGCTCTAAGTATTCAAAGCCAAAATTTGCCGTGAGCTAAATTCAACCATATTTAGTTAATATCCAAGCTCGCTGGAACATAACATTTATTGTAATTATAGTCGGTACTGAACACTATTGCGCGCATTTATTTGTTAAACACACACTACAATATAGCGCTAATCTATTTTGAACGCGATACGATTGTATGGAATTACATCTCAAAGTTGGTACGATCCACGTTGTAGATAATATGAAATTAGTTTTTAAATACGGAAATTTTGAAATTTAAAATATTGTGTGCATATCATAATAAAACATTCCTAAAAGATAATATATTATAGTAACGATAATCGGTAATAATTGCTTGTGAAACAGTGAAAAAGATAAATACCTAAACGCAATATAGTAATTGAGTAAAATTAAAATAAAATAAGACTTAGTTGGTTTATTTTATTCAAAATCTGAAGGATCCCTCTATTAATATTTTAAATCCGAGAGTATAATGAAAATCGAATCCATATTTTCCTGTCATTCAAAATTTAATGGTTGGCAAACAATTAATTTACTTTTAAACGTTAAACAAAACAAACTGTCGCCTTTGTAGAGCATCATTTCTTTCGCACACAGACCACCCATTATGTCGTGCGAGAGAGACAGACGCTATTCTAAACCAAAATTTGCCGATCGTCTCTTTCTAGCCGTTGTACAATATTAATCATTGGGTATAGTTGCTTTGTTGAAATACAATGTAAATACATCAAGCAATAGTTGGACGGACAAGCTCGCTCGATTGACGAAGGTACGGGCTTTGGAATGTTATAAAGCACTTATTTATTAAAACTGTGCAGACAGCTCCCGATATTATTGTTCTTGAAGATTTGCTCAAAACAACATTCTAAATGGCATTTAGAATTGTATGGAAATACAGCTTTGAATTGGCTTATTAAGCTTTTGTGATTGTGTCTTTGAAATGTTATATTATTATAAAAACGAAACACGTTAATAAGGTCAATCAACCTTGATTATAAAAAATATAAAGAGAATCATTTATTTTAAACAAAGATTCAAATAAGGCTCCTTTTATAGAGATTTATTTTAAAGTGCTGACAATAACAAAACAATGGTGGTGTATGTACAACAAAAGTTTTTATTAAATACTTGTAGGCAAAAAAAGGTTATTAGTAAATTTACATTGGTATATATACTTTATATTTCTTACTGCTGGAAGATAACGCTTTAAAAAATACTCGTGTGTATGTTTTCTTAATAACCTTTTTGTTTAGTGATTTATTTTTAAATTATTACATGTAAGTAACATTACAACATATACAAAACAAATAAAGAAGGATATAGGGTACATGTAAACAGCGGCCTTATCCCTGTAAACCTACTTTTTTTCTACCTACTTTTTTCTACCAGGCAAGCATACGAAAAGGATAAAATATGAAAATAAAAATATTTTCGAGTATAAACATTAAACAAGTTAAGCAAGTAGACGATATATAGTGGTCGTATTTGTAGTAGTATTTGTTATTAAATGTATTTTATTTACATTAATATGGCAAAACTATTTCAGTGCTTGTATGTTACAATCAAAACCTATTAAAATCAATGAAACTCTATATTAATATTAGTATGCGTGTACCTATAAACCATTATGATAAAGTTGGCAAGATAAGCCATCATCATAACTAAGTAAAGGCCATAAGAAAATCAGAGAAGTTCTCAATGGCGTGGTGACAAAAACTAATTAGCGAACATAAGCCTTTGTCTTGGTCCACGTGACGGAATGAAGCGATTCTTACTTGATAATATGTTTTTCTTGTATTTTTCTTTAATATCTATATCGTAAAAGATCTATTTATTAAAACATAAAATAAATGATACCTAATAGTACCTATTGGATTTTTTTCATGTATTTGTATAATAGACTTATATTATTGTTATAATTTCTAATACATATTGTGGGAAACTAGTGCATATACACGAGGTATTTATTAAAAACGACACAAACCGAATAAAAGTGCACAAGATGCACATATGTGGTTTAAATATAAACAAAGTAATACAAATTATATTTTTATTATTATATACTACCCATTATTTCTGTGTTAACGTATGAACACGTTGTAAAATAATATTCCCTTTCCATCAGCAGTATCTGTAATTAATACTGTATTTTCTAAGCATTAGTATTTAATTTATTTAAGTGGAATTGAGAAAATAATTTCTGTAATATAAGCTTAAGAACGGCTACATATTGCCACAAATCAAGCTTATTGATGACCACGACCAGTATGACTAAACCAGTATGGTGCTTCGTCTAAATAAATGATAGTTAAAAAAAACTAAAAAAACACGCTATTTTTGAAAACCAAACTAAAAAATAGAAAATAAATTTTAGATTAATTATTTCAACGAATTGCCAAAAAATCGCTTTAATCTCATCTCTTAGGTATAACACTCATAACTTTAATGTCTCCAGTTAGCCAAGTAAGGCCAAGTTGTTGAGGATTATTGACAGTATTTAAATTCATAGCCTTTTCACCGTTCTGATTCTGTTCAATATTTATATAATGAAGATATTGTTATTTTTGTTCTAAGGTCTAATATAGACGTTACATTGTTCTTTTACTTAAGGTTTTCAAAATTTTAGCTGGTGTGTGTGTGAGTTAACTTGTGTTTACCTACCCTTATGGCTCTCAAAATTCTTTCAAGACTTCGTGGAAGAGTTGGCTAAGGCATCTATTCGCTGGTGATCAGAACACAGTCGTCGGATTATGGTAGAAGGAAGTCCGACATAACCTTTTTTATGACATTTTTCATCACCCAATGGTTATACTATACGGTAATAACTACACAATGAAAAGCAGCACATGTTAATATAAATATATAAAGCTGAAGAGTTTGTTTGTTTGAACGCGCTAATCTCAGGAACTACTGGTTCAAATTGAAAAATTATTTTTTATTGAATAGACAATTTATCGAGGAAGGCTTTAGGCTACATAACATCACGCTGCGACTAATAGGAGCGAAAAAATAATGAAAAAAGTAATCGTCGGGGGGGACAAAGTCGTGAACAACGGCTAGTGTTAATATAAGTAGTTTATCGTAATTTTACCTGTATATATCTATTGTGTAAGCTTCTTAGTGTATCTAAATAAATAAATAAATATACGAAAGCATTTAATAAGACCAGACCAGCTTTCAATAACTTGCAAGCACTTTTAAAACTTTCTTTCTCATCCCAAAGAAAATAGCTTCTCGCAAATGCCGTGCTGGTCAAGTAAATCCATCTCATGGCTGTTGGCTTATCGTAGATCAAAATTGTTAAATGGTAGCTGACGCGTTGCACAAACAACGATAAATTTAAGAGACACTGCTATCTAGGTGACATAGTACGAGTGAAAGCCGGCATCGCGACTATGTGCTGTGCAAGATAAGTGATATGTAATGCTGAGTTTGTAGGGCTTAGCTGGCTAAGAGTCAGGTTTACGTTATACAAAAAGAAGCTATTTACTGATTGTATTAAAAAGATCACTTCTGAGTGGTAAGGTTGCCAGAACAAAATGTATCCTTAAAAATGTAAATGCTACTTATTTAAGTGCAAAGTGGTAACACTTTAAGTGTTAAATGTTAAAAAGTTTGACTACAAAAAATAGTACTAACTAGACTCGAGAGAATTTCAATGACAGTCTAAACTAATTTTATAAAGTGGACAGTTTATTAGTGTGTCGGTGTGTGTTTGTTACTTTTTTCGTCTAAACGGCTGGAGCTATTTTAATAAAATTTGGTATGAAGTCAGATGACAATGACAATAAAGCCTTTGTGTTTTACTGCTGGAAAATTTACAATTTATTTTCCTTAATTAATCGCGGGGCACAGCTAGTAAACTAGGTATATTACATATCATGTTTAAATAGTGTATGTACATATTATGTTGTTTTTGGATGTAGTAGTATAGTGTTATTGAAATTCTCTCGCTTTCGTGTAAGAGACACAATGTGTGACGCTTCTACATAAACTTTTTAATATGTGTCATTCTCCCGTCTTTGTAGGTTTCAACGATTAATAACCTCTATATGCGCGTGTATTTAATTCAGGAAGAATTGATGATATAGTTTACCAATTACGAATAAATAAACCTTCCGTATAGCATTCTTAATTAACCTTGAACTACTCAATCAAAGTAGATAGATTGGCAGACGATTTATTGATTTGTTCAGCTGGAGCTATCATTTTTAGCCTTTCCCTTCACATTAATGTAGACACATTCTACATACTGTATGTTTGTAAATTGTGTTTTTAGTTCATTAGACTTATATCAATGAGGCATCACATAGTATACGAGTATAGTATAGATATTACGCGGAAGAAAAATAAAATATGTACCTACCTACCCCGTTCTATTAATAATGTTAACTTGTATGTTATACGGATACTAAAGGTTTGACATGACGTTTAATTGAATTTTATATAGCATAACCACGTCCCGCGGTTTTGCATGTATTAAGTGTCCTCATCGAATACTTTAGCCTTACATAAAGTATCTTAAGACAACTATTAAATCAATTTTGAATCAGTAAAGTATCATGTTAACAAACGAACAGTCTTAACGTATTCGTATGGCAATGCAGCACAATAGATTCCTCAGTTTCATCCATACAAAGGTATAACAAAAGCTCGAAACGACTAAAAATCCATACATTCACTCCATAAACAATCGGTGAGTTATTATCGAAGGCTGGCAGCCGCAAGCTACCCCCGTACCTGCTTTTAATGCTCTTTATAATTGATTTGCACGTTTTGTACCGATACGTTTGCATTCGACTTTGAATAGGTCCTGATGAAATGACATTGGCTTTTATTTAGTACTAGCTGGTGCCCGCGACTCCCTCCGCGTGGACTTTCATATAAACTTTGACCTCCCCTTATAACCCTTTTTTCTAGTAAAAAAGTAGTCTATGTTTTATCACAGGCTCTAGACTATCTGTGTACCAAATTAAATTACAATCGGTTCGGTAGTTTTGGCGTGAAAGCTTAACAGACAGACAGACAGAATTACTTTCTCATTTTTAATATTAGTATGGACTAGCTGAGCATCGCGGTTTTACCCGTAGTTGCCGTTCCCGGGGTAATATCGGGATGAAAATCTTATGTTGTCATCCAGGGTATAACCTATCTATACCAAATTTCGATTAAATCGGTCAAGCCGTTGTTGCGTGAAAGAATGACAAACATACATTAATACATACGTTCTCACAAACTTTCTCATGTATAATATTAGTAGGATAGTAGGATTTGCTCGTTTTGTCCTGATACGTTTGCATTCAACTTTATGAATAGGTCCTGATGAGATGACATATTGGCTTTTATTTAGTATTGGGTTTGTAGATTGTTTTTTAGAGCTGGATTTTGAAATGTTTATTTTATGTCAATAATTCTCAATTAAGCTTTTATGGGCCAAGATACATATTCATGTATAAATAGTATAATAGTCGAGTTTCTGTTTATTTTTACAATTGTATATTCTTATTTTAAAAAGAGCGACTATCTGATAGTCGCTCTTTTTCTTGCCGGTTCTTTTCTGTAGAAGCTTTTTTACACTATGGATTTAATAACCAGACATATTAATTGAATTTAGAAGTAATCGTTGGCCTTTTCACATGCAAGCGATTTCTTCCAGCCAAATAAATTAGTAAATACACTTAATTTAAAAGGTTAATATAATAAATAAAACACATAATGTTCACAGTTATTTATTCTGAACCATCTTACAATACACTATCACAAAATTATTCACTAGAATCACGTCAGTATGTATAGGCGAACATACATACAAAATTACATCTAAAACAAAATTTACTTCTTAAGTAAGGCGTATCGTTTCGCACTTAGAGAATTAATAAGTTATTTTTAAGACAGTGGGGAGATAAGTTTTTACGCCAAGTTAGATTTGGGAGCAAACTTAATAACTTACACAGAAAGAACATCATGATCATTTTATATGGTTATATTGCAAATGGTAAATTTATTCTTAAAAAACATTCGTATACAATTGTGAGAAAACTTGATTGAATAAAGATTAATAAAACCAAAAAAAAATCGTTTGATGTCAACATTATACTAGTTACAATATACAGTTATTTCCGTTTCTTTAACAGCAATTTTTTACTTTGAAATACATTATTAATCGTAAAAAAGAAAGAAACAATTAAAAGTATTTTAATTACAATTAAATTGAATTCAATTTGCCTTTAAAATAGAACCGATGGAGGTACGCGCTACGCCGTAGCACGTCTACAAACTGTTTCCTCAACCAAACAATTATACCTAAGTACCATGAAGCTTGAATAGTTAAAAGAAACATATTAAGATGTTAGGAACTATAGACTTCTCAACCGTATTTGCTTTGAAGTCTTTTGTTATTTTTAAAATAAGAAAACTCGTAATTATTTTCAAATAACACAATAAGAAATCTACTTAATGTACTCAATTCAAACAAAATATTTCATAACATTATTATTATCATAATATTTACACTGAAATTTAATTGTTAATGACTAATTTTGATTTATTACACAGCCATATATTTATCTACAGAATAAAAAACAACGATAGCTTAAAAATTCTAATAAAGTTTGTTTCTTACATGAAAAAAAATAATTAAACAAAACATTTAACAAGTTAACATTAAAATAAGTGTTAACATTTTTTTAATTTATAGTAAAAAAACATTCTATATCAATTACTATATATTGTTATTTTATGATTTTTCATTAAGCACTGGCGGCCTTATCACTACAAATCACTTTGTAGTGATAAAGCCAACATTTTCAATAGTTTTAAGATTGTTTAATTGTAATATCTCAATTTTAACAAAGAATAAATAAATAAATAAAATTATGTATCAAAATAAGTAATTTATATTTTTGGAAGAATAAATCTTGCTAGCGAATTTAGTATCTAATTTCAATAACTATTTTGAATAAAGATAGTTTCCCTAATTTTAATTCATCAATCCGTCTTATAAAATTGAGATTTACCTACAAACAGAATTGGTTCAAACAAACCTACATTTGTATACTTTTATTTGACTAGGATCGATTTTTCTAATTATTATACAACAATACTTTTTGCAATGATATTATATTTATTAGATATGTTATACACTTACAAATCAAACGGAAAGTGTTCCGCACAGCATCGGCAGCATACATAATATATAGTTTTCTTTTATTTTACACTACAAGTCAAAACGATAGAAAAGTGATAAATATTGTAAAAATGCATTAAAATCACTATTCCGCTATTTTTTATGTTCCGCCATATTTGATTTAGAATGACGTCACATTTCTTTTCGAGTCATTCTCAACAAACCCTTTCATTTGATACCCATATTGCAGAAATGCATTAAAAATGACTGTCATCTTGAATCATCCGCCATATTGAATTAAGAATGATGTCACAAGAATGATGTCACACAAGTAATCGTGTATTGTCATCATAAATACATTGCAAGTTAAATAAAAGCTTAAAAAAAGAGATAGTTAGTTTTTTCGGTTGCGCGTGAATGAAAATAAACTTAAGACCGACCACCAATCGTCTAAAGGTAAGACGTCCTAATAAGGATGTTCTTACGTCTTCAAAATTATGCGCTTATAACATATCTATTTAATATAATATCATTGTCTTTTTGGCATAACCATAGTTCAGCGAAATAAAGTCAACTTCAAATTATTTACACGATATTACAACTGTATTTACAATGTAAATTAATTCTATGTAATCAGTCTATTATAATAATATACATAACTTCATTATACATAAACTAATCGGTTTAACATTATTTGAAATCGCGGGAACGGTACATGTTTAGATAATGTTATAGAAAACATCTGCATAAAATAACAATTAATTTTCTACTTGAAATGGTAGATTATATTACTTTGTAGTTAGTCGATCAAGATTATTAATAAAGCTTCTTACGTATATATTATAAAAATGAAATATTTTTTGAAAGAGCTCTCAATCTTTCGCAACATACTGCTTAAACGGAGAGCAATAGTTCCAAATCGTTAAACAGTAACTAACCTCCAAAAAAACACATAGATTTTAACTTTTAGAAATTTGTTACTATTGTGACAATTTCGAAAATATTACCTACACATTTCACTAATTTGCAATAATCACATAATGCTATAACTTTGAAATCTACACAAATAAATATACCATCATATGAATCATATAACTATGCTAGTATGCTAATTTTTCAATAACAGCATTATGCGAAGTAATGCTTAATGTTGTATGTTAAGTATATCTTTCTTCATTCATATATCGAGAACTTTCGAAAGTACTTAGTAGTGCTTTCGGCACTGCACGCACGGGCAGTGCCAGAAAGTTAACAAATGTTTTTTTTTTAATTTGACATTGATGGAAATGTCTCACTTTGTTTTGCAACAGACAAAACTAGGCATATAAACATGTCTACGGAGGTACCTGGTATCCCCTCTCGCTGCATGCGCGTAGAAGTCCATGGGTATCCATGTTACAAAATTTACAAAGTTTCCAGTTTCCATTTTAATATTGTTTAATATTTAAATATGTCTATTGTAACAAAGAATAAATAAATAAGTATCCTATGAGGACTTTTCAACTATAAAAAAGGTATATAAACATGTACCCGTCCCGTCCGACTACCGCTAAACTAAATAACCAAGCGTCAAAGACAACAGTACATTAAAACCCTGAACGTTGTACCTGAGCGCGTCGCGCCGGCTACCGACCGCGCAGCGCCGGCAGCAGAACAAGCAGCAGTACGAGCGCGCCCGGCAGCTTGGCGCCCGCGCCGCCTGCAATGCGACCGGATGTCAACACTACTTCTTTCTTTCTTATATTATGGCATTGGCGTCTAGCTTTTTGCCAATGTCAATGTAATAATAGGCAACGTGGTCAAGATAAAAGTCGATATGAGTCAAGTAAAATCGTCATCAAGTCGTCTTTAGTCGAGTCAGTCAGTCGTTTCGTTCTGCCCTTCGTAAAGTGATAGTGAACTTTACGAAGAACCTCGACGAATCTTGGAGCAATCGGAACGGCGCTACTATGCGCTCTCAAATGAATTCTTCATTTCCTGGACACTTATTAGCTAGTTTACTGCATGATTCACTATCACAATCAAACATTAAATCACTTTATGCACCAAGAAAGGAATATTCAATCGAGATTACAAATAGACGCCTTCAGATCCCCGCCAAAACTCCTCGCTAGTTAATACTTCAAAGATGTCATATAGATGTCAGTGTTAGTCAGTTCTGTCAGTTTAAACTCTATGGCTGATACGGTCGTCCTCTCGGAAGGGCGATCGGCCGACAACCTATGGGTTCTACTGTGCTAGCCGTTAATTTTAATGAATGCGCCGGCGCACTGCACTCCGCTTTTTTAAGGCGTGACGTCATTTTCGGGACATGACACTAGCCTTTTTGACTGGCGATTTTATTATTATTATTATTATTATTATTTATTTACAGAGTTTTTTATAATAACATAAAATATAAAAAATGCTGTTTTATAATATTGGTTAAAATATTATCAAAATAAGTTTAATAGATCAAGAGATAGCTACGAATTCAGAATCTGAAAACTCTCTCCTTCATTATAATTAAATACGCTTTTACGAGTATATTAAAAACCTATCATTGATCTAAATACCATCAGTTTCGATGTATTCATTTTCAACTTATCCCGATATAATGGATGTACCTACAGTCGAAATATTTCATTGCTTTAATGTTGCCTATATTTAGAAAATTACTAATAAAATGATCATTTTGTCCTCTAGTCACGACATGTATTTATAGAATATTTAAATGATTAAACCATTTTTCTTATTTTAATGTTATTAATGTGTTAAAACACATTTATAGTCTTTAAAATCTCGTTTATTTAGAGAATATTTTTTCTAGAACATTCTTACGGTCCAAAAGACTGGTTGTTGGGGTGAAATTTTCGTATTACCGGCAACCTAGCTAGATCATAGTGTACATCTATTATGGACCAAACTATTTATAGTTTGACCTTATCGTTATTCGCTCTAATTTACTTTGACCCTTTTTTATTCAACGACCTAATTAACTTTTAGGCGGTTCGCTGAAATATATTTTAAAATATCTTGTAGTTTATATATTGATGACGAAATATGTGAGGTCTTTGTATATGATTGTTTAAAGATTAGAAGGTAAATCCACGAAACGCAACTAGTGAAGAAATAAGACGAATTACAAACTGTTGAATGTTTTAAACATAAATACCGCGCATAAAATCGAAAGGCAAACATACCATCAAGATGCAAATTACAAAAATAAAATTGCACACGATTGAGGAAGTCCACATTTATGGCGGAGAAATTCTTTTTTTAAATTTGACGTTTCTCGTTCGCGCCCAAAGCGAGCTGACACAAGCGCCTGCCAGTAGTCGGCCGTTTGCGCAAATTAGTCAGACATCCCGAAAAATCCGACCGTTGACCCGAGGGGTACCTACACCTAAATATTTGAGCTCCCAAAAAATACACCATGTTTACATAACACCGAGAAATTTTGAAGAAACCTCGACAAAGGGCCGAATCGCGCACACACGCGCGATTTTCGTGTGCGCTGCATGTGTGAGTGACGCACACACGAGAAGACATAAAAATGCCCAATCCGTACGTGTCGCACCACTACAATGAAGGGCGGACGTAAGTCGCATACAAGTGCATAATTCGGCCGAGATGCAAAAAAAAATATTTGGCAATACGGTCCCTACTCGGCCGCCAGTCGCCCGCCCGACAGGGTTAGGTTAGGTTAGATTTTTTGGCTCCAAAACGCTCGTTGGTGATTTTTTAAAAAGTATTTAATGTCTATCGATAGTTCTTCCTGGCTATATTAGCGCAGGCGGTGCGTCGCAATTTTTGAATAATAAAGATCTCGGAACGCGACCGCGCGCTCCTCTCGGCTTCTAATTCGAATTCAAATTGAATTTTCTTTTTTTAATTGTCAACGGGTGTTTTGTTTTATCTATACCCTGCGAGCGGGCGAAGTGATTTCGAATTTTTAATCTGCATTACAGACCCACGATGGCATAAACTATTCGAAATAAATCAAGATTATTTTTCTATTTCTTTTCACAATTCGCAAAACTGTTGCTGTGTCGTGATCGTGTGGTGTTTGGAACTTTTAATTTTTTAATTTTTAATTTGGACTTTGTGTTTTATTTTTGGTTGGTTTCGGTAAGTACTTTTTTTGTTTTATTTCTTGTTTGTTTTTATTTTATTATTTTTATACAGCGCTCTCAAAAATACCTATTTATATTTGAAATTATGTTACTTTATTTTATTTAATTTTTATACAACAGTTTTAATTTTAATCCACCGAATTATAATTACACTTATACTTAAATACGTAGACTTATATACTTAAGTCAAAATAAAACAACAATAAAATCTATCAACGAAACACTTTTATTAATCACTTAACGTATTTATTTAATGAAATATGATTAATAAATATAATTGTCACAATAATAAGCTGATTCCCGGCTAGGATACAAGGCCAATTGACGTCAGACTAGGTACTGCGGGCGGCCATCTTGAATTGCCTTTTTCTAAAGATCAGAAAAAAACGCCAGCGCATTTTTATTATACATAAACTTATATCTGTAGAAAGGGAATAAAGGTGTTAGTATATTATTGTGTTGGTTTTCAATTTTGTTGTATTTTTAAATAAGTTTAAAATAGTTTTTTGATGTATTTGATGTTGTTTTATCTGGTTGAATACATACAAAGGATATCGAGCTTGTATCCTTATATTATCCATAATACGTTGTTCTTGAGAACTTCATTTTTGGTTATAAGTTTAAGATTTATGTACAAATATTTGTTGTTATAATTAATAATAATTACTATATATTTCTTTTTTAATTACTTGACTTTCATAGACAGACTCTACTAATACATAGAGCTGTAGAGTTTGTTTGTATGCAAGCTTTTCTTTGTATTACTACTAAATGGATTTTCGATATTGTCTTTGTTTTGTGCTTAAGGCTTTATGCTTTACACTAAAGTACCTAGAATCAAACACGCAGATAAAAACGCGAGGCAAAGCTAGTTGCAAGCTTTCAATGGAACTTAACCTAACTTCGAACTTATTTTAACTTACCTACGTCTGAGAGGCGCCTGCGCATAAAATATAAATTTGCCTGAAAATAAGATAGTTTGCGTTTTTTGAACTAATTTAGATATAATTAAGGACATAGGAGATACGAAAGGGAGGATACGTCATTTTCTAATATTTAATAAAACTAGCTGGGCCCCGTGGTTTTATCCGCGTAGTTCCTATTCTTGGGCCAATACCGGGATATAATGTATCATATGTGTTAATCCTGGGTAACATCTATCGACATACCAAATCTCAACTAAATCGGTCCAGCCGTTTTTACGTGAACGAATGACAAACATACATCTTTACATTCCGTACGTACCGGGATATAATGTATTATATATTATGTTAATCCTGGGTAACATCTATCTATATACAAAATTTCAACAAAATCGGTGCAGCCGTTATTGCGTGAAAGCATAACAAACATACATTCTTATGAACTTTCATCATATTTCTAGTATTAGCAGGATAGGATGTATTTCTAAACATACAAAAAGATATATTAATGTTATGTTAATAAAGGACAATAAACTAACTAACTGAGTCAAGTCAAATAAAGGTTATCAAACGCCTTTTAAATATACTTACAAATTTAAAAACAGAAAAAAACTCTAAGACAAAGTTGGTTTGTTTGTTAATGTGATACATCAAAATCTATATAATATAACTATTATATAAAGTAATATAACTAATTATAGTTCTTTTCTTATTATTTTACTTTCATAGACAGACTCTACTTAATACATAAAGATGAAGAGTTTGTTTGTTTGAACGCGCTAATCTCAGGAACTACTGGTTCGAATTAAAAAAATATTTTTTTATTGAATAGACAATTTATCGAGGAAGGCTTTAGGCTAAATTACATCACGCTGCGACTAATAGGAGCGAAGAAATAATGGAAAAACAAATCGACGGGGACGAAGTCGCGAGCAACGGCTAGTCATTTATATGATGTACAAATTTGTATTTTTATTATCTTTTTCTATTTATAACGAAATCCATACTCATATTAATTATTAGTAAAATTGAAGAGTTTGTTTGTTTGGACGCGCTAATCTAAGTAACTACTGGTTCGAATTGAAAACTTATTTTTTTTATTGAATAGACAATTTATCGAGGAAGGCTTTAGGCCGTGTATACGCTGCGAAATGCGCTAAGCATAGCTTGTGTTATGGCAACTAGATAACACGTAAATTACAT
>DWAJ01000649.1:0-29760 GCA_018238005.1 Eurema mandarina
CGAATATAATCAACCTCCGCGAGTGTGTTGCCGTCAATTGAGTACGCTCTATCCAATGAAGACTTTTTCCTACTAAACCTTATTACGAAGCATTTTGTAGTATTGAGACTCATGCAGTTGGTCCGGCTGTATATTAAGTATAGATTTGTCCGAAACTCTGTCCACGATCTCCCGAGCATTTTCATATTCCCTTTTATACTATGTAATAATATAATGACAATGAAAAAGAAGATATATTACGTAATAAAAGAATGTATGGAAAAATCTACACATCTATGATTTTATATTAATAGCGATTAGTATGTAGATATATAATTATATTAATTGAATTGTGATATTTCTAAATGGTTCTCAATTATCGCGACCTAAATATGGATTTAAATGTCTATTTAATCGTTGATCTTTAATATTCTTTTGAAAAGTGTTTAGAATTTTTTTTAGTTTTGTTTTATACGTCGATATATCTTTCTCTCTTTTATCAACGAGATATCCCTATGTTTTAGGAAGTCTATACTAATATATAAATTTGAGTTAGTTTGTTCGTTTGAAAGCGCTAACCTCAGGAATTTCTTGGTTCTAATAGAAAAAATATTTTTCTATTTGATAGTTCATATATCGTGGAAGGTTTAGGTTATAGGTATAACATAATGCTGTGACACAAAGGAGTTAAGCATTAGCAAAATATGTTGCAAAAAACAGGGAAAATTATGACCTATTATAAATATAAAAAAGGATAACCAAGATATATGAATGAGAGAATTATTCCACTTTAGTCTATCTTCCAAGATTTATTCAATGTTACTGTTTTATGGGTGTCAAATCTGTTCAAACTAAAAATATAATTTGAAACATAATAATAATTGAAATCATCGGAATCAACGTCGCGAGCAACAGCTAGTTATAAAATAAATTCCAACATTATTATTAACTTAACGATTTCAAAAATTAGATTAACTATCAAAGTTTGTTAAAGCGACATCTGTCAACAATAATTGGAAATATAGAAGAAAGAAATAATTCAAGTTTAACAAATGTACACTAGATGGCGCTGATATAAAAAAAGAAAAGTTTGCTTTTACTATTAGGATTTGGACTATTACATCGATTAGTATGACTTGACGGTATATTGAGCTTAAAAGGTTTTAAAGTTATAAAGGCTTAACTTAAAAATGTTCCACCCTATATTATTACTTCGAGCTTACTAGCTTATATGAATATGTAAAGCGGCATTAATTATTCGGGACCCCTGACAGATAATCTACATGTAATATTCTTTTAAATCCTATGATATGAAATTCTTTAAGCAATGACAAATACACCTTTATCGAAATACTAACTTCATTCTAGACTCCAGTTATATCATACATGCTAGAACCAAATTATAACTAGCGGCGCTAATATTTTTAACGGGGTTATGTGTGGCATAGGGCTACGTCATCTCTTAAGATTTCTCTGAAAATACTGCATTATTTAAAAGTTTGTTCGATAAATATAATAATACTACTTTTTTTTATACTATGAAGAGGGGAGACGAGCTGGACGCACTCCTGATGGTAAGAGTAACGCCAGCCCATAGCCAGTGCAGTGCTACCCGGAACTTTGCTATAAAGCCCAACTCCGGGCGGGTGCACTACACCGACGCTCCCCACTTTGAGTCGTCAGATGTTAAGACTCATTAGCCCAGTAATTACTTCAAGATAAGATTTAAACACATCGCCATCTAGTGCCATGCTAAGCAAACTTTGCGTAATGGAAGCTAGATAACTGATATACATTACATATACAGACATCTATTTTGTAAATACATACATACAATACATAGCAACACCTAGACCTCAGAAAAATGCAAAAGTATAATTATATAATATAAATTACAAATGTGATTGTCGGGTGAGAGTCGAACCCACTTGCCACTGGCACTTGTCGCAGAAGGCAGTAACCACTGCACCAAGCTGTAAATATAATTTTAGGTTCCAAGTACAATAAAAAAAAATAATTCAGTAAAAAGCGTTTATTAAAAATACAAAAAAATAAATAAAATACATTACGTTAAAACTAATTTACCACGTGGTAATATCCTAAGAACAATTTAGGATTCTTTTAACAATAACAAAATGTTTAAAAACATTAAAAAAGCAACTTTAAGTCAAAAAACGATATCTACATCTATTTATACCACCGACTTCAAAAAATTCACTTCAAATTTATTTTATAGGGTTCCGTACATAAAGGGTCAAAAACACATCCTAATTTCTTGGACTCCGTTGTCTGTCTATCTGTCTGTCACCAGGCCATATCTCATGAACCGTGATAGTCAAATAGTTGAAAATAATACAAATAATAAATGATAAATAACAAAAGAACATACATAATAAAGATCAAAAATTCAGTAAAATTGAAGTCGGTTGTTCTTTATTAAAACTTTATTTACATAAAAAAATGTTTTCTGTTATAACAGATATATTGAGTATCATATTTAATAATTAAATCAAATGTTTATTTACACATTCTTAAACATATCGTATTTAAAATAAATTCCTCAAGGAGATCTTTATCTTGAAATTACTTTAAACAAGTTATAAAGACTTAACTCAGAAAATTTCAAAGATGGATTCTGACAATGATTTAAAAAAAAGTATGAATAACCATAAAAATTGGATTTAAATTTCTAACACTTTTTTACTTTTTCTGCACCGGTAAGTGTACTATTACAGTAGACCAGTATTTATTTATTTATTTATATCAATAAAGTCATAAAACAATATCAATAAAAATACAGCAGCACGCCGGTCAATGAACCCTGTATTGTCATGAGTATTGTGTACCATTATCATATAGTACGGGATCCCTGGTACATTTTTCCAACTGATTACTATCAAGCTAATTTTTGGTGAGTAGCTTTATTTTGATGAGACGCCCAATAATTTCCTATACCAAACTCTCGATTGTGGTAGCTAACAGAGGTCGCAAGGATAAAATATGTCGATTTGGTGATTAAAAAATATTTATTACTAACTGATTTTTCTTGAGTTATATCTCAAGATAATTAACTAAATTACTTAAAAAAATAATTGTCCTACAAAATCTATTGTTTGATCAAGTTTGTCCCCTCTTTCCAACATGTATCGATTACGAGGTCCTTTACTTTAATTACCTGGAAACAACGACAAATGGTTAGATTTTTCAATAATATTTAGTTCTAAATATATTTTGAACAAAACAACAAATTGTAAATTACGTAAAGAAATAAGCAACATTTTCTCCGACCAATAGACTTGTACAAGACAAGTTTAAATTGTCTTTTTATTAACTTACCTCTGGTTAGGAAAGTTGGTCTGGTCAGGACTTCGTTATGGCCAACAAATTGTGAAGTTACCAAAATTATTAATATTTTATTGCGAAACAGCTGCTCCAATCAACAACACTTTGAGCCTCCAATCATTTATTATGGCTTAAATTGAACTTCATTCCGATGTATACTTTGATCTGTCTTGAAAAAGAACCTGCATTTTATTTTATTTTACATAGTTTTATTATTTTAAAAAGTTTTTAGTGATAACCACCTTCATGGTATAATAGTTACTTTTATACTTGTACATTAATATGCGATTGGGGATTATTGTTAAATAGTTATATTGAACATGACTAAGTATACGAGTATTTAATATAATTATGCTTTTTTACAATATTTTTTTTAATCTAGGTTAAGGTAATAACATTTAAGACATTTTTCGACATTGCAAGCTACAGTTTTATAACTATTTATTTTAAGTCAGTAATGCAACGAACTAGGTAAGTACTGCTAACTGCTAAATACAAAAAGGAGTAATTGAATTCCGCTGGTAATTACGAGGAGAGTGAAAGAGTGAAGGAGTCTCATTTACTGCAATTAGGATGGCAACATTTAAATGAATCGTATAAAATTAAGTGAACTCCACTTCCGACTCCCTGGGAACGAACTATTGTGATATTATATTTATTAATTTTATTAAGATTTATTTAAAACCTAAGACTGATGACCACGGAGTAGCTTCGTATCAGAAAGGATGACGCCAGGACCGGTGAAGCAGATTTTGGTTTCTGTTAGACAGATGAACAAGTGGTAGTTTTATTAAGTATTATATTATGTAACGACTATCTGTGTAATCGGCTTTGATATTTAAATTGTATGTACCTAGTAGCTAAAGAATTAAATGTTTTGGTAATAAACAATACAACATTCGAGCCATACAATAACATATATCACAGTTGATACGTTCAAAAGGATTGAGGAATATTTTAAAAATCACCTTGAATTATGATAGTAGTTCAGCGCAGCGCATCAAAGAGGAATCAATAAAATGAATAATTGTTGAAACGCGCGAGGTGCACGCGGTGCCGTGCTCGGGCTACGGTCAGCTAATCTAATTGTGTAATCAACGTTTGACTTCTGTTTTATTCAAATCATATTTTATGCTAGTGTTGCCTTGTGGTTGCACCTACATTTACTGTACCCTTTTTCTCGATATGCTTCCGGGTGGTACTACCTATGGTATGGCGATAAGTTTAATGGAGTTTTATTAGTTTTTTAACCTTTTTGGGTTAATTTTGGTCTAAGTTGTTCACGGTATATTATGCTAGAAATATAGTTTTTAGCTCAAAGCTTAATTCGATCTTGTTAGCATATTTTTTTAGCTACAATAAAATATGAATACACGGTTTATATGTTTATATATTATATTTTGATATAAACTTGACATATTATCTAAATAAAACCTCTGATATTTGTCAATCTGTCGCGCGAATTATGTTAATATACTAAATCCACTTGCCGAATCTCGAAAGAATTTCATATGTCACTTTTATCCAACCTTCACAAAATAGAGATTTATTTCTCTGGATTCAATATTTTTTACCTTCTTTTATTTATTATATTATAATCGCGATCTGATATTATAAGTAATTTATTTTTTATATGGAGGGAGGGAGTGAGTGTTAAATAGAGAACAAAAAGATTAAATCGTGTTTTGCCACTTGCCGGCCTTCAAAACAATTCATGAACACAGATGATTTATCATAGGGTAAATTTGTCTATCTTACGTAACATCCCACCATATATAATATATCACTTGCTACAATTGCTTAAAGATATCAGTTTTGAATAATGTTAGCGATCTTCTTCAATTATGGTAAAAATATATTATTATAAGCATGTTATATCAGATTATATCAGACTCGGAGCAACTAAATCCCAAACAGGTCTATTTCGACGTCATCATTACAAATCTTAGTCCACCTATAATTAAACCAATAAACGGAAGCTCAAATTGAAAACAAAAGCGCGGCGCGGTGTAGACTGTAGTGCGGCGCGGCGGTGTGGTCCCCGCTGCGAACAATAACGAATTATTTCCCAACATCTAGTCGTGTATAACCCACAGTCGGATTTATTCCGCGGCCAAATCAAATTCCCTTTGACGCTCGTTATATTGCTGTCTGTGCGGTTATTCTTCGGTCGCTATCCGAGGATCTGGAAGCTTCGACGTCGATTTTGCTTAGCTCTACTCATATTTTAATATGAACCTATTTGTAGAGGTACAGTTTGTTTGGTAATTTATTGTCCCGCGAAATTGTTCTTAAAATCTGAATCCCTTTAATTAATTTATTTAGTTTCATTTTCCCGTTGCATCTTCTTTTAACCTATTCTATATCCCCTTTTGCTACAAATCCTTCCCTTTTCCGTTAACTTTAAAGGTTGCCAACGCACTCGAGAGGCGAGAGGTTTGCGATGTGCATAGGCGGAAGACGCTCACCAGCTCAGGTGACACTTCAGTTCTAAATTGACAATTAAAAAGTGAGCATTAAGGCTAATCAAACTTGTATAACGATATTTCAAGCGAATAATATAAAGTAATAATATTAATGTTAGGTACACTTTCTTCGAAGTATTATTTTTTTCTTATACCTAGTAATAATTTCTGCGCTGTTTCTAAGAAAAGTTCATTTATAAAGTGTAAAGGGAAAAATTTCTTATCGATAGATACCACTGTTGTGAGCTATTTTGCAGACATTTTATATTAAAATATAAAAGCTATTATAACTCTTAAGTCTTAACAAAACTCTCTACTCTAGGTCTTCACAAAAAAACCCCAATGTAACGAAATACGATTTAAATCTGATATTTGTCTATTAAAATCTACTAAAGAGCTATTTTCAAACTGAAGTGTTATTCTCGGTACGCCCATAACGATGTCTCAACAATAGAATCGAGTCTGCATCGGACTTGAATCGAGTCGATATCGATGTCTCGGTTTCTTCACATTGTCCCGAATAATCGCGATCTGATATTGATTTGAGTGGTATTGTAAATAAAACCGAGAAAGATTCCTTTTTATAGTAAACTAAGTGTGCCGCACGGTTTTTCGCCTAAAGAACTCATTCAAACATAATATTTAAATATAACGTCCTCTCTCAATTGCTAAATTACATATCAACCAAAAACCAACAAAATAGTTTCTATGTACTAAGCGTGATATCGTATCGAACATTGTTATCGCATTCATAATTATAAGAGTAAGGGAAAATAAGTATGGTTTACTATAACAATATTTGTGTCATTATTGATTAGTCTTGTTGATGGAAAGTTAACAAAGCGAAATTAGCTTTATAGAAAAATGTCTTAGACCGAAATGGACCGGCTCATATCGGGATAGTGCCACTCTTAGAAAGCTAGTTTATCATAATTTAATAAACATTAAGTATACTATTAACATGGAAAGCAGAGTAAATAATAAAATAAAAATTAAAAAGCGCGCTTTAAAAGTGTCCGCTCATCTTACGGTAAAACTGGCGCGACCTCCCGGGGATTACCCACTCCGTTTAATTAAATACTGGTAACCCTGTCGCTCGCTGCTCGCTGGCGAAACTTACTTCTTAGCGTCGTTTATATGATTATAATACGTAGGAAAAATTTGTGAGATTGTAAGGGATAAACTCTTTACTTCGAAACTGTTAGAAATATATCCTTTGTTTAAATACTTAAACATCATATTATATTAGAACAAATAATCGAGTTATAATAATAGGGCATATAGCAGCTAGTTTATAACAAAATTAAAACACTTAAAACGTTCGTTATACGCTGAAAATGATGAAAAGAAAAATCAAACCAAATAGTATGAAAGGTATCAAAACTGAATATCGCTCTATTCGCTCACAGATTGATCGGAAAATTCACAACGAGCCAATTTTTAATTGATTGTATTTGAATACAAGGTTCATTATTTACATTTGAACCGCTTGTAGTACAATGTTATTTGTTTTGAGAAGTAATTGATAGTGTATATTATACAAACGAAATTTTGTGACACAGACAGACACACATAGTGGTTTACTAATTAGTAATACATTTCTCTTTTTGCGTCAGGGATTAACAAAATATATATCTTACGCAAGAACGGCTGAACTGTAGCAAAGAGTTTTAAATATATTAAAGGATAAGTAGGTTTTGTAGGAGGCATCGAGCTTACAAGAACATTTAAACAGATTAACTAAAAAAATTATTTAAACAGGTTAATTTAAATAGATAAACGCTGTCTATTGACACCTCATTTACCGAAATCGATTCAGTAATTAACACGCTACGATTACTACACTAAACTGTCATAATCGTTATCCCCATACTCTGGTAGAAAACTGAAAAAAAATCACAAATGCGTTTATTAATTTTCCTAACGAAATAACAAATGGCGCGCCATCACGCGCTCTCCGCTAAAGCCTTAAAACGCGAGCATTGTACAATTGCACAACGATAAATAATGCCTATCTGTTTTACGGAACATGAATTTTTGGATGTATCCCGTTTTTACTCATTTTATGTATGACTCGGCTGCTTTGTTCGCGCGTCAACTCCAACAAGTCACTTTGGTGTTGAAGAATTATGACGCGTCATTCTGACTTCATTTATATTTTTGTATGAACTTATGTTGATTTTTACTAGTTTAATATATCTTATTAACACTTACTTGGCCCAAATTTTTGCAATTTTTCTCATTTTGAAGATCGGCATCGCAGTAGAGAGGCATTTGTTCACCATCTCACAAAACATATTTTCAGCAAATCGTATGTGAATCTTCTCAAAAGCTCCCATTTTAAGATTAAAAACCAACATAATATTAAACACACATGCCTAAATAACTTTCATAACCCAAGCCAATAACACATCGTAAACTTGCGTCAGAAACAAAGCCCAAGGGAACCCCCCACAATACTCCTCTCTAATATCTTTCAAATTACGTATTTGTGAACAGACGGAAATTTGAAGCATACTTCCGACTTGTATTAATTAAACATGAGATATTTATTGCTTCTTACTTGTAATTAATTATGTCGGCGGCTCGGCTGCTCCAGCATCGGAATTGAATAAATAACTATGTATGTGTGTTTGTATGAGCTTCAATTATTAATATTAATCTATATGAATATTGTACAGAAGAAAAGCGAGCTTGTTACTTCGTAGGGAAGGGAATTTGACAAAGTTGCTCCTCGAGGATCTATACGATTATTATATTCAGTATTTTGTTAGTAGATAGATCAGCAGTAGATTGTCATATGGAGGTGAATGTCAATTCAAATGAGCATGTACTGAATTAGTTGAATCCCTTATTCCTTTTCTTTTTTCCTATTTTTAAAGGTCTTTAATGCATTCGCTGCTTAGTTTAGCAATAGTCCATGGCTGAAAATGGTCGCATACCATTATATTAAAATTGTTTTTTAAATGTGTACCTTTGTATAACACAAGTCAATTAAAATCACATATTACATAGTTATAGCCTTACAGACTGAAAAACTTTCCCGTTAATGATTGCCACCACTCAAATAATTGCACATCCAATTATATTCGAATTGATGCCTTAATATGAGCCAGGGCTGTCACTTCAAAATATTGTAGTGCATAACAGTGTATTTATTTGTAAGTAATTTGACTCACAGTGTGGTAGATTCAGAGCTTATTTTTTGTAAACAAACAAACATATCGTACATAGCTTTTCCAAATAATTTCTTAAATTTTGAAGTATCGAACACAATTCAACTGTGTGTATTTAAATAATTTTTAATAAGTTGTTAACAGTGAATCTCGAAAGAATAAGACTCTACTAAATTTTAATAAATTATCTTTCAGACTCTTATTACCACTATAATTTTCTTTCACAACAAATCTCAATCAAATTTTTAAAGATTTGGCAAGCTGGCATCCCTTAATGACGTCACACGTATGACGTACCAATATTACGGTTGCAAACAAAACGTCACGCATGGCTGGCCCCGCGCGGGCCCCGCGCGGCCCCGGGCGCGCTCGCCGCCCTCTGTTCACGCGTCGATGGACTCGCAATTTTTTAATTAGAAAACCTATGCACTTGCATTGAGGGTTTGATGAGATATGTTTTAAATTTATAATTATTTTAAAGATGCACGCAGATATCACTAGAGCTGTGTAGCACGTAGGTGTCTACTAAAGGTTAGATTCAAAAGTCCTTGTTTACAGTTGCAGAGGTTTTTTTTAATTCATAAATATCATTATATTTGAACTATTTTTAAAAATCTGGATATAACTAGTTGTAAGAGACTTATCTATTATTTTTTTGAAAGATTTAATGTGAAAAAGTTACAACTTGAATGTTTACTTTTAAGACTTGTAGACATAAATTGTATACATGCAAGTTCATTCTTATACTTTGCGCCCGAGCAAAATAGTAGTTATGATTGAACTTACAATACAATTCTTATTTGACATATTAATAAAAATTTAAACCATTATATAAAATGGTAAGATATTTAAGTAGGTTCCTGCTTACGTATAATATATTTATCAATTTTCATTCGTCGGATATGACCAACGTGCTACGGCTACGACACCACTGGACATTATCATCGATGTACTCCAACAAAGCAAAAAACTGGGAACGATAATTTAATAAAATATCGATAATTTTATTCAATTCAATCTTCACTATGTACTAGTGACCTGCCCCGGCTTCGCTCGCATATTTTATAGTGTGAGCTATCCTACATTTTAAGTTGGATCAAACTGCACCCAGAGTGCAAATTTAATTTAAAATCGGTTCAGTAGTTTAGGGGTCAATCGCGGACAAACAATGTGACACGTTATTAATATTAAGATGTTTAGTTTATTAATACTTATATTTTAATTGTAACTTTTTCGGTCTGGCTGTTAATTATAATACTATTCGCAAAAACCACTAAATTGATTTTGAAAGGGTAGACCTTACAAATGTACCCTGCATAATAACAAGGAGGATGTGCGAGTAAAACCGCTGTTTTCAACTAGTTCCCTATATAATGATAATATAATATCATAGAATATCACATAATAGCACTTCTTTAATAAGCAGTGAGTTGATAATGAGACCGCAAACACATCGAGCCGGCTCCGAACGATAATTTAATTCAATATTTGCTCAGTTCGCAAATTGTGCCGATATTAATATCTACAAATTACTGTTAACTTTGAATCGGATTTGTTCGTAATTACTGTCTGAATCCGCCGCCACTGTGTTATACGATTTAATTAATGTGTTTAATACTAGTTTTATATTGTAAAGCTTCGAAAAACAATATGTTTTATTATGTTATATTCATTTAATTTACAAAAATACATATTCTACGGAATCAGTCTTCCTAGTAAAAAACTATCACTACTTCGCAATTCAACCCACGTAGTAATCTTCAGTATAATTTACAAAGTTAATGTAGTGCCGAGTGCGTATAAAAAAACATAAAAAAAACTATCGTATTGAAAAACCTATTTTGGAATCGCCTAAAAATTACGAATACCTATATAGGCACCTTAAAATCAATTATTATAAATATTAAAAACCTGCCGTGTCAAGCGCCCCGTCCGTTTCTTGGCACCGCTCGTCGCGTCGTGACACATCGAACGCTCAATCAAAAGCTATTAACATAAAAGTGAACGGAGTGCTCCAAGCCTCTTGCCGTTTGGCAACTCGTGCCCACCCGCAGGGATGTGGTAGTGATGCTCATAACGAAACGATATTATATCGGTTACGCTATTTCTGTTATATCTGTCTTTGTTAGAATGCAGCATAACGTTATGGAAAATGCGTTTTTTGCGTAATAGCAAACCCCTAAAAATATGTTGAGAATAAAACATATAATATTTTAAACTGATATGGTATTAGTAAACAAAAAAATCAGTTTCTCAATATTGAAAGACCATTTGAAATCACGAACTCCTTAATAAAAGCAAAAGAAAAAAACATGTGTTGGTTTCCTTTGTATACTTATTTTCTGTAAAAGGTTAATGTTTCTTGTTGAGTTAGATTTATAAAATACCAATGCAGTTATAGCTATAATATCGTAACTTACACAACAGTAAAACATATCAGTAACGTTTTAAAGCGATTTTGTAGCGGTTCAATACCGCCTTCCATCACTAGCAGTTAGTAAGTCTGTCAAACATCGTTATGTCGTCATTATTTGTAAGCGAAGGCTTCGAGAGTCGCCGCGCTCGGTGGAGCTTGGAGCGCACTTACACTTAGACTTACAGTTCGTAACATTGTCTAACTGTTTGTGCTAACGAGACTTATTAAGACGGTTTTTTGTCAAGTTCTCGCTTTCGTATGTTAAATACTGATGCTTTTAGAAATAAATGCAGATGGTTGTAAAAAAAGCAATTATTTAAAAAAAACGGCGGGTATCCGAAAAAATAGGTCATTTGCACGCGAATTCGTTGCTGGCTTATAGATACATGGAGAACAGATAAAGGAACATAGGAGGAAAAACGACATCTTTATAATATAATATATTCGTCTAATATCCTACCTCTCCGCCTATACCATCATAAAAAGTAAACTAACTGTACCACCATTGATTAATCCATTCAACTGAAATAAAAGCTTATGCAGATTTTCACCAAATAGGTACCTAAATTTCACGGAAACTAAAAAACATATATCTATCTCCAATCAAAACAATAGTGGCAGCCCTAGCCAGAAACATTTTATTTTGATTTATTTGCGATTTAATCTCTAGCACATAAAGTTCAATTTCGAGTAACAAGGACGCACAGGTATTGTCAATATTCCGTGCATCTGTCGTTTCTATGCGATAGAAGATAAATACCCGTTAGGGTTGTCACGTAATAGTTATCAGATCTCTATTGGGGGTTTTCAATGTTTTAAATTAAGTAATACAAACTAATATTTGTTTATACCATTTAAAAAAATAAACAAATAAAAATAGCCCTATAATATTTCAATCAAAGTACTTAACAAAGTTTTAAAAGTTCTAAACGCCACATTACATATTCTTTTAACATGAAAATTGGTTTCAAGTTATTTATTTCATATGCCATTAAGTCCTTAAAATACCAATGCCTCAAGAGAAAATTAGATTAGAAATCTCAAATCGATAATCATTTGAACGAGAAAATTAAACATTTTTAAATTCATAACACCTTAAATTTATTAATTAAAATTTTATTTTCTAAAAGTTGGAGAAACTTCAAAAACCCAACCCTACACATTTAACGTAATCTATTGTGAGGCTTTAGAATTTCCCCAACGCAGCGCCATCTTGCGGACACTGTAACTGAACGAGAAAGGGCAGGTTTTGCGGAAGGCCTAAAAATCCTCCCTTAGAAATTGAAATTTCAATCTGAAATTGTAGCCAAAAATAAACAAAATCCCGTGGTTAATTCGCTATATTTTTATTTAGGTTTGCATGTCAATGTCGAAGAGTTTATCTATACAAAGGTATTAAAATTATTATACCTTTATATTTGAAAACTATTGTTTAAGATTCATCAACAACAACTACGATCTGATCTATTAAAACATACTAGCCGACCCTCGCGGAGTTACGTACTCACGTAGTTTTTGTCCCCACGCATATACGGGAATGGGAACTCAAATTTAACTATAATAATAATAATTTATTTGAATAACAAGGTGTATTAGAAAATAAATTACCCTATATAATAAGATAGTAAAGTAAAGTATTTTCTATTTACACCCTGTTACATCCAAATCATGACACGTATGGCACCGACACTACTCCTACATTATTCACTATTCCTAAATTAAGCTAAATACATGTACTATTTGCTTGAATGACAAGCTAACATCAACATACACAACGTTCACACACGTACATCCACATTTAGAAGTAAAAGTAAGATAAAATTAAGTGTACAATAGCAAAAGCAGATAATAAATATGTCTAAAAACTATCTTCTAACGCGATATTATATTAATAAAAAGATTACGAACTTTAATATCCCGAAACCTTCATAATAGCTCATCCTATCTGTAGCCCGTTACTATCAATTATCCTCCGATCTCCCCACTCAGCCAACAAAATTACATGGCAACGGATAATACATACCTTTTTATATAACATTTTCTTTTTTGTATGTAATATTTTTGCCTTGTTATGTTAAACTTTGTGAAGGCGTTTTTTATTATGTTGTATCGTACAAATGTTTAAGAGTCAAAATATAATATGTTAATTTCTTACACAATTTTAAAAGTTACAAATTTCACTAAAAATAACTTCTATATTTTATGCTACCAAAAACAAAAAACCGAAGTTATTTAATTGCATCTTACACAAAATGTAGTAATAAAATTAATTTTATAATATCTCATTAAGGCTATTGTTAGGCCAGATGGCCTAACAATAGCCAAACATTCACTAGCTGTGTAGATACACAGCTAGTGAATTTTTTCACAACTAAGGTGAAACTCAAACATTGTATAGTTTTTCAAACGTTAGAAGTTCTACTTGTGGAGAAAATCGTAAAGGTAATAGAAGTACTAGCAGCTCCCTCTGGCATTAAGATGGTTGGATGGATTGGGTTTGCACGCCATCTAGTGGATTTATTCTGAACTACATACAAGGCTCACATAATGAAGGGACGTCTTAGTGACGACAATTACATGTAGATGGCGCTGTGTAGCATCTAGTTTGCGCGCCATCTAGTGGTTTTTTGTTGTATGCATATAATGGTTACGTAATGAACGGACGTTAGAGTTACGATATATTCGTGTAGATGGCAGTGTATCGCGTCTAGTTTGAGCACCATCTAGTGGTTTTATGTTGTACTATATACAAGCTTTACGTAATGATCAGACGTCATAGTAACAATGCACTCGGGTAGATGGCGCTTATATAAATTAATGTTATTCAAATTATCCAGCGACATACCATAGTTTTGATACAACTTAGTAAGATATAATATCAATAATTGAAATCACCATGCATCTTTTAAAATAGATATCTTACATAGCTAGTTGTTCCTTATAGTTCCTGCCTTGGCATTTGGCAGATGAGAAATAAAAACAAATTTTAGTTAATTACTAGCTGCGCTCCATTCTTTTATGGGCATTTACTTTTAAAGATTTAATAAGCATACATTGCGACAAAGCTTTGTTTTATGCTATATATTGATGTACAAGTTACCTACTATCCGCGATAGGAAGATATTCATTTCCGTTACATTTTAATAGCCTGTAGTATTGAGTTTATAAGACTCACACAACCAGAGATGCCTTGACTTTCAACTTAGCAAAGCTAACATTCATTATTATTGATACAATTATCAATCATTCGATGCACTCAAAGATATTTTAATAATAGTTTTTATCGAAACTTATCCGCAGTTAAAGTTTGGAGTAGTAAGTAAAATAAGTAGAAGGCGAAGTTTCTCAATTGGCATCCAATAAGTTCGCGGCAGATCATTTTAATTACATTCTAAAGTTCATCTCGGCTGGAAGTATGAACCGGGCTGAGCTTAACTCCGAGACCTTGTTAAAATTTAACTTTCATTGTTATGCAATTGCATATAATATTGAGTTCTTATTGAAGCTATTACATTGAAATAGTTTTGTTATTCTATTTTTTATTAGCAGAAAATAATACGAAGTAAGAGAAGATGCGGTTCTAGAGACCTGTCTTGTCTGCCTAAAGGCGTATTTATATACAGTGCGTAGTAACAAAAATAATTTGAAAGCATTAGTTCGCATTGAACCAAGTTAATCTCTTTAGCTCAAAATTTAGCTAGTTAGCTAACTTAGTTCTTATCTAAGAAGAAGATAATATTACTATGCTGACCGAGGCTTTATTATTGTGTTAGTTTGTTATCAAAATATGTTGTGTGTACTGATTATCTAAATGAGTTTCGTTTAAACTATTATTTTACTTACTACGTTACGGTGACGCGCGGACATTACCTGCAATAGATCAAGAATATTATTATAAGTAATTAAACATTAATTATAATAAATCAAAACACATAAACACTAATAATGTACAAGATCATATTTATTAATATTTAGTTTTCCATCTGCCAGGGTAAGCGCAAAAATGGTCAAAAGGACTAAAATTTTAAAACTTTTAAAAGTGTCTCGTTCCGATACATGAAATGTTGGCTCGTCTAAAATCAGTCGGATGTGAGGGCGGCGTGAGATTGCGTCCGAAAGTTTTATTTATGAGACGCTCGTTTCTCGCTTCCGAATTGAAAAACGCCGTATTAATAGTGATGTGGTTTTTTCTCCGGAGACTTATCGATACTTTAAGGCGCTTTACCAAAGTAGCATTCATGTATGGTGATGTATGTCTTTGTCATCAATGTTGCATGTATGTTTGTCCCTTCACAGATTTAGTCACACACGCTTATTTATAACTTTATTTCTTAATGTTGATAAATTTACGAAATCGCGTTTTGCATTTTTAATAAACATACTTAATCTGTGAGAGTGGTCTTATTAATTAAGAAAACTTTTAAAGATGTTCTCGACTCATCCATGACACCAATTTGTTTGTATTTTAGTCTTGTCTTGTTCTTTATTATGCATTTAGGTTATGTTACCTTTACATAATAATTAATAATAATTATTTGTAACAATACATGGATTTTAATTCACGAAATGTTTAAAATAGCATCTTATAATTCTACTTTAAGGTAACAGGTGTTAATTAGATTTTTTCAAAAAAGCCTATAAAGTTTTAGATCGATGTCGATGGGAGTCCAGCACGATTCACGAGGCCATCGATCCATAGCGTCGCGTTTTATTCGTGGTTTCATTAGGGCTCATTGTTCGCGGGTGTCCGGCGCCGCGCCGCGACGTTGCAGGAGACACCACCATTCTACGTTTTCCACCAATATTCGCTTCAGAACCTTAAATGCTTACAGGCCTGTGATATTTTTATAGGTATAATTAATTTACATACTTCGTTGCTCTTAGAGTATAGATCAGTTATATATTCATAGAGGAGCTTTGCCAATGTTACTTAAGGACATGAAACACGACGGAGTCTAATATAACGATTTCTTTACGAAATGTCATCGCTTGACCCGGGTCATATATTATTTGGTTAGAAGGTGATGCAAGAAGATGATTTGAATTTATCGGAAAAATATTTCACGTTTTTTATTAAATCATAAATCAATCATTAATAATTTTTAAAAAGGTACTTTAACGTATCTATCTATTAATTCATAAGTTAAAATAGCTTGCATAATGTAATGTTAATTTTATTTCATGTTAATTCCATGTTTGTCCATGATATCTAATCGGCTTGCAGTTACAAATCGATTCCCACTAATACCCAAGTGTTGGTATCAACTATCAATAATTCCCTCAGGAGTCAGGATGAAGCCGGCTATGCGACCCTCCCGCGGGCGACTTAACCTACATTCAAATTGATCGACGAAATTGATAAAATATTTGACCATCAAGCCCTGTTATTTTCTTCAATACGGCATTCCGCTACATGTCATTTTCTTGTCCATATCAAATCATCTCTTGATCAATTTTCATAGTGAGATAAATATGCTATACCTGTGGTTAAGATAAAAGCTTGTACCGCGTTAATGTGCCCTAAGATTTTTGACGCTATAATATTAGATGGACTAGTTTTATAGACTCATTTCCGGGATCAAATCATGGCGCACTACTCATATTTTGTTGATTATTTCTTTTATTAGGTATGGATTTTTCCCAACTTGCTATAGTTTTGCAAATGCATACTTTAAAGTCTAATACAGCCCGTCAGATTGTTCACCATTAGCATCATTATCATTCAGTTCAACATTCAAACCTCTTTACTTAAAACAATACTCACTTAAGAAAGGTCTATTTATTACAATTGGAAAATAGATTTTTGAAAAGTTAGTAAACTATAGAGTAACAATAATTTCGTAAATAAAAAACATACCTCTTTTCTCCTATGGCCGACTATCTCTACTTCTATGCCAGTAAGTGGAATAATTAAAAAATCATTTAGATCACACATCAATCACGATTACTGCCCACTTGCGATGGTATCGAGTGATTCCCCAGTGGCGCGGGGCGGGGGTCGGGGAGAGGGGGTGGGTCTGACGAGTGGTAACCCAATAATGGGATTTATTGATATTGATCCCACTGACACACTAGCATACGAACTTTTAACTATGGGAAAAATCTTGTAAAGTTCCTTGAAAAACTTTCTGACGTTCTGAAATCTTAAGAATAGCAAGTACTCGTAGTACCTTATTAATTTACGTAAAAGGTAATATTTACGTTTAACATGTTTAGCTTTTACTTCGATGATATGTGACGACTCAAAACGACTAAAACTTCACGGCGTGTCATATTGCTACAGGACAGTGACCAGCTAAGCCATAGTTCTTATGGCTTTGTAATAATAATTCGACTTATTAATTATTATTAGAAAAAAATGAAATGAAATGAAAATTCTTGGCAGTCTATTAAATTTCGCCATCGTTGAAACCAAAAATTACAGTACCTAATAACAGAAACCGGAACAAACAATTTCGAAATATTAGCTCAATTTAACGTTGAAATCGTTTTATTACATTCTTGATGCCTTTTAAAACAGCGCTTCGTACATTAATTAAACAAGTAACGATGTAAATATTTTAAATGCTTCCTTGAAAAAGTGATCATAGAAAAGCAATTTTAAAATAAATTAAGAAGAATGCAATTCGGAGCAAATATGTAGTTATTTCAAGATTTTTGTAAAGCATTTTTTTAACTGTGTATCGGACGTCTCTTGTATGACTAGTGTGTGTTAATTATAGTATGTAACAATTCTATACTTTTGACTTCAGTGACTTAAGATATACAGACTTCTTTTAATAGTAACTTGAAACATTTAGTCCACAAAACTTAATTTTTCAAATCCTACTTAAATAAGGTTACAAAGACAACATTTACTTGAATGCCAAACGATAGGTGTAGCTACCAACAAATCTCCATGGGTATAATAATTAAAACGGATGGTGGTCAACCCTTGACCCAGTTGCGATAGGGCCGGGTGTCGGGTTATCTGATAAGGAATCAATTTCACATTTTACGCCCCGTTTCCCAGATGCTATGATCTCCTTGGGATATCAATTAGTGCATAGCTAAGCGGTGTCCCGCGATTTTACTTGGTCATCAATAGAGAACATCGCTTTTAGTTCATTTGCAAGGTGTGAACTCAAAAATGGTCCCGAAAAATTCACTCAATTGTCACTCAAAGTGTTGAGGGAAAGTTAAATTCGTGCTTCCTCCGTCAGTGTCGAAATAAAAAGTTTCTCCAGAGAGGGAAACGGGGAGAATGGGGATTGATTGCTTTTCACTTAGAGGCAACATTTTCACGCCTACAACTTTTTTCATTTAATTCAACTTATGTAGGTTAATATGTTAAGCCGAGGTTCCCGATTTAAATATTTGGGTAAAACTAAGTTTTGCTCCAACTTCTTACTTATATACAATAATTTAACTAGCCATGTGGTAGTCTGTGGGTGTCTAGAAATATATTACCAGATTTTAATAGAGTTCAATAATTTGCCTAAAATAAGAAGAAGATTAAAACAGTTCAAGTTTAAGCATTTTACCATTTGGTTAATTTAAAAAAATCTATTTTGTGAACAAATTGTATCTCTTTATCTTGTCTCAAAATGAAGATATAATTATATAGGTAATTAATTGATTATTTAGTTAATTGTACTTTTAGTAAACAGTAATATGAAAATATATAAATATAAAACAATAATATACTATAAACAACACAATGATTATAATGGTATTAATAATAGTAACATAGGTTGATGGATACAACCCACGAGTGGACTAATATTTCCTTTGGGAGTAATCAGTGTCATATTGTGGGGAAAGTGGGGTAAATGGTAACACACATTTGGACATAATACATTAAGGGTGATCTGTTATTGTAATTAAGGTTGAAATATCGTTAAGAAGGGATATTTGATTATATCATCGTTTAAATAGCCTAGGATGATTCGTAGCCCCAACTAAAACTGGATAATAAGACCGAATTTAACGCCGAAGATTTTTCGTTTCGTATGGGATCTCCATATCCCTCAAATGCGCTTCGAAGAGGACGTTATAAAATCCAAAATTATCGCAATAGGTAGTGTGAAAAGAAATTATCGTTATAGGTAGGTAGGTGTCCATGTCATTCATATTTTGGCATTGAGATTTATATCCCGATGTTTCGAACATTTTATTGTGATTGCAGTCAGAAATGAATCGATTTTAAATTCGTCAAATGCAATCTAATATATATGTATACTCTTATTCAATATTTACCCATTTTTAAGCTAACATTATAATAAATAATTATACTTTACAGCGGTCAGCGCCTATTAAGACTAGTTACAAGTTAGGCATTTAAAAGCCATGCAAAATGAATTTGGCCGGTCGTGTGCGATGTGAGGGAACTCTATCAAACTAATTTGGCCGCGGACGGCCGCGGACGGGCGCGGACGGGCGGCGGACGGGCGGCGGACGGCGGATAATTTAACGTTGTGTCACGTTTTATGTTACGTTAAGTGACGTCCTGTTGTAACATTTTGTTTATTGAAATTCATATTCTTTGTCGTGTAGGAAGAATCGATAGAATTCATAAATAGGTATTTTATTTTCAGAATGTCGCAGAGATATATCGCGTTGGGTCCAAAAGCGGTCACTCCTACTATAGTTGTACTCTACTATAGTATCCTATACTCAGGTTCAATTCTCTGTTGTGATAAAAATATTGAAACTAATTTGTCACTGCCTATTTAAATAAGAAGCCAATTTCAATAGCTCTAATAATTTGTGGTAATTTGGTACTAATTTTTGTAAATTAATGACAATATAAATATTATTTTAATCCATCAAAATCATACCAAATTTCATGATTCTACATAAAATTCCCAGTTAACCTTAAATAAGGACACAACGAATAACCAATTTTATAGGTACACAATGTTATGATTTACATATTTTGATTAAAACAAGTTGCTCTAATATGAAACTGATAACTATTTATCTTCCGCGCAAATGTCATATAACATATTAAACTGAGGCCGAAATAATTAATCGGGCTTCACCCTCGTCACGCGGGTGTGAAGATAATGCTATGATACAATGATACAAACGGGTGAACTTTCACTTATCTTGTTATACGGTCTTTGTCGACGATTATATATTTAGATGACTGTTACAAAAAAGTACCTTTTTATGAAATAAGTTACTAAATTTTGACTTCAAATTTGACCTTTGAATAGGCGTAAATGTACCTGTATTGGTCAATTTTCTAACACTCAGGAAACTATCCTCACAGTACGACGAAGATAAAGCCTCTAACTGAGCAGAATCCAATCGGAAAGTTTCCCTAATTAGTGCATCTTCACACTGACGGCTGTTGCTCGTGATTGACGCACCCCGACCGCGCGTGTGAAGGGGCTTTATAGTTGTATACAAATGTCTGCTGTTAGTGGGAAATGTTGCAAATCGTCTTGTGTTGCGATGGTATACCTACTGTGAGTGTAATAGACAATACATACAGCCTATAGGTATTATATATTATCTGTTTATTTAGGTGGTATATCTTAGTTAAGAAACTCTCATGAGTTGGAGTCCATTATTTTATTAATAAAGATTTTTTATTCTTTCTTTATTTATTGATTAAAGTCTACAAGGGTCGTTGATAGCTTTTAATACTACGTATTTAGCATAGGCATATGTTTCATCACACAGCCTATTTATAGCGTGTATTCTCCCACAAACAAAGCCAGGTCAAACACCTAGTGTTGTTCCTTATAGGTTGCATGGAGTCATAACCGGTGATTTATAGTATTGTATCGGTTCACAATCCATTGGTCGCGCAATCGAGTGGACTGTGACGTCACTGTTCATGAAAATTGTTTGCCTTCCACGAATATCATACTTGTACCATGTACTCACTTTTAACCACATAATCTTATATAATACACATGTATCATTATGTAAGCTTTGTTCCGAAAATAGTTCCAATAGCATTTAGTAATATGTTTATGACACAGATTATTTTGTATTGAATTAATTAAGTATACCTTCAGTGCTTAATTTAATAACATCATTACTCGTCATAACTATTAACTATTGCAAAGCTATTAAGATATTCGATGATTAATATTATATCTTATACACAAGCAAAATAAAGTCCATACACACGTTACAAATTCCCATTTATAATATTTATGGGTGATTCCTCCCTCAAGGTGGTATAGATCTAAGTATATGGAGCCGGCGCCGCCAAGACGAGACTGCTCTACGCGAAGGCTATAGTCTCACACTCCAGTGTTTACGTGTCATAAAACTTATTCGTGTACCACACTTTTGTCTGAGTCAGATTTTTCATTTAATATTTTAAAGGCATTTAGGTCTGTGTAGTGCGTTTTTCCTTAGATGTAAATTAGCGAACGGAATACAACGTGTACGTGTTTACTTTTATTTAATTAATTAATTATTAGTAATATATATATAATAATATGAAGAGAGGAGACGAGCTGGACGTACTCCTGGTGGTAAGAGTAACGCCAGCCCATAGCCAATGCAGTGCTACCCGGAACTTTGCTATAAAGCCCAACTCCGGGCAGGGGTGCACTACACCGACGCTCCCCACTTTGAGTCATCAGATGTTAAAAATTGTGATATATGATATGTTCCATTGTTAATACTATTTACATACATTAATCTGTAAGGGTAAGAGATTGTTTGAGAAGCCACTGCGTCTTATAGCAACAATGAAGATGGTTGATTTCTCAACACACAGAAAAGGTACATTATTACAAATACGATTTTTGGACGAAGAAACGTAAGTAAGTATTTACTGAAAGTTCGATCGCCACACTGAATTAAATCATTCATCCTCAATCATTTGTGGGGTTCAGGCTCTAGGTTTTGCTATTACTATTTGTATTTATTTCAAAAACAAATATGTATTATATGTAATTTAGTCGCCATATCACAAACTCTGCTTAGCGTGGGACTAGATTTCGCTCCGTTAAAATAAGTGCCTTGAATATTTTTCCGCGTGCCGAAAAGACACGCAAGCACTATATCGAAATGTAACAAAAGAAGCTTAGGTTGACACATTTTATATCTCAAACCAAATATGATTGATGAATACATAATATCAACGTTCTTTTATTGTTGACAGTCACTTGTTCGTTTTAAATAAATTTAAATAGCATTTAAAAGGTTTTTAAAATTCATTCATCGTGTATGTTAATATCAAAGGTTTATAGAATTTTTGTAATGAACAATAATATTAATTAAAATTGTTTCAATGGCTTCTTGTAATAAGTAGGTTTTTTACATGGTTAAAAACTTGAACGATGCATTTTTATACTACGTGCAATTTAAAGCTATAAATTTTATATCGTATAGCTAAATTATATTATTATCGTAAATGCCAGCTTTTAAAAACGAGGAAGGAAAGAATTCCTTGATACACCCTTGTGCCTTCTTCACAAAGATAATATGTATTATTTAAAAAATAAACTAAGATTAAAGTTTAAAGGAATATGAAGCTGAACCTTCCTCGTTGATGGCTCGGGGTGCGATGATCCCTTACGTATGCAACTACCGAGTGGGGTCACTGACCGCGCGATTTTTTCATATATTTATTACATCCTATCTTTTAAGTTGGATCTAACTGCGTTCGGTATGCAAAAATCAAAATAACGAGACACATTATTTATCTTCTGCAGCTTTAGCTTCTGGAGTGGTAAAAATACCTATAAAACATGTTGCTTATTAAAATAAAGTCTAAGTCAAAAATATCTTTGTTCAACTACGCTACATATAGTACCATTTTTGACAATTAAAATATTAACGTACCACAGGATTGAAAAGCCGTTAGTATAGAAAAGTACTAGCAATAAACTCCGATAGTTGCTTATTTCAAACAAAAATGTTCAAGATGTAATTAAGGTATATAACTACAACTACCATTGCCATATTACAAATTAACCACGAAGCTGCTCCTTTAAGTGAAAACTATTTTTTTAATTGAGTTTTTTTTTCAAAGAAAGCTGGTTCCATGACCGTCAGTAAAAACTGTCAACTAGAATAGAAGTGTGGTTGAGCGCGTTTTTATTGTTCACTCCGTACGCCACCGGCATCTGTAATGTTTTGTTTTCATTAACACTTTACTACTTTGACCCTAGTAAATACTTTTTTATTGCGAAGACACTGGCATTACGTCTATTACGTTTTAATGATGCTGTCAACTTTTCATTACTCCAGATTCTAAGACCGTTGTCTTCGTGTTGATAATTAACCATTTAATATTTAGTTCTGAGGGAAATTTGTAAAGTTATCTATAACATATAATAGCATCGTATTATAAAATAAATAAATAAATAATAAAATTATAAATTATTGCAATTATTATTACATAATGTAATAAAAAAATATCAACTTATATCATCACAGTGATTCGGAGAATTCAAAAAATCATTTTATAAATAAATTGTAATGTGATTTCGTAATAAATAATATCGATATTCAATTTAAACTGTCAACGGTGCCATCCATCTTTTCGATGACGTCACTCGTATGCCACAGATATAAAATATAGGTCGAAAGATATTTAAATTTAATTTTATGCATTGAAATC
Source organism: Eurema mandarina (assembly GCA_018238005.1). NCBI lineage: Eukaryota > Metazoa > Arthropoda > Insecta > Lepidoptera > Pieridae > Eurema > Eurema mandarina. The sequence goes on from DWAJ01000649.1 coordinate 23,959, forward strand.
CATAATGTTTTTTGATTTGAAAATGAATAATTGGTTCCTTATACTTAAATAAATATTAGGTTAATAACTTTTTTTCCTTTTAGGTAGGTATTTTGGCGTGATACATTTTTTTTTAATTTCGAAGTTTAGTGTAAGCTGCAATGGACTGAATTTATTTTAAAGTAACGAGCCCCTCATACATTTTTGTACGCTGATTGAGCAGAATAATTAATATTAATTTGGATGCCATTCCTGGTAATGAATATTGCATTGTTCACTCGTAGAAAGAGACCATCCTCTGATATCGGCTTAATAGAGCGTTATCTCTTTCGTACGATACCCGAACTGTCCCCATAGCTAGCGTGTGAAAGGGAATAAGCAGATGTTCTCTTTCCAAAGATCGATGCAGTGCTTCTTTCTTAACTTTTATTATAACAGGAAAATAATATATAAAACCTTACAAACTGTCCGTGTCAATTAAATAACTTTCAAAAGGCAATCTGTTAACTCCATATGTAATATTCAGGATATTTTTGTAATTGATGAGTCATACTGAATTTTAATGGAGAGCATTGTTCATAAAAGCTTTGTGTCAGTTTGAATTCAGAGTGACAAGGACGTATGGCCGTAATTGTTAAGATCCTGATAAAAATAACACGAAGGAAACCGAGTAAACAAAATATTTAAGCAATGAATATTAAAACAAGGTTTTGTAACTGTAATTCAAACATAATATTATGTTCCGTTGAACGCCAAAAGACTATATATGTATCTATAATTCATAGAAGTACATATACTTCTGAACCAATTTTGGGACAAAGGTATCAATAAATTTAACAATGGCACGAAAGACATGCTACATTTAATAAATGACATAACTTCGAAAATTATTAATTAGGATAATTATACTTTTGGTTATCGAATAAAATAAATAGTAGTATGGATTTCAATTTAATATGTAGTTCAATTTAAATCCAAACTCCTTAGTAGTTAAGTTCTTCGTTATATAGATAATATATTTGTTCTTCCTTAACTCAACTTACGCGCCATTACTCGACATTAAGAACAAGCCTTGTTTATACGAAACAGGATAAATCGGAGGTGTTGGCGGATGTCCAACAAAACAGTGTGTTCACAACAGAATTTATTATGAGACACCTCATAGAGCACTCCCATTTATTTGGTAATTTGATATCTTGACGGAGGTTCAGGGGTCATCTTATACTGGTCATGATATTGCATGACCAATATGATGAGTTATAAGTTATTACTCATAACTACCTTATGAGTTTCCTTTGGTTCTGCAATTGTTTTATTTTTAAGTGACCTAAAGTATAAAAATTCTAATATAAGCTAACTTAAAACTTGTGTTTTTTTATACTCTATGGGCTTGCGCTTGACCACGGGTCGCCTGGTGGTAAGCGACGTTGCGGTCTACGATGTTCCCTTTATTCACTTATTTTTCATAAACTTTATGAGCAATACTATGTATATTTTTATCCACATGAAGTCCAAATCCAATATATATCATGTGGCTTACTTATAAGAAAAAGAGCTCTTGCAATCTACACCGGTAGATCAAGAGAAGATTTCTTATCATCATACAATCAACATGTAAAGTAATTAAGTTAAAGTTAGAAAACCTCTTTAAATAAAATCGTAAATGCTATTAAATCCGTTTTAATTAAACTCAAATTTTGCTGGCACTAGACTTTGATTCATATTATATTTGAACATAACAAACCCTAGACCTCCAAATGACCGCACTTAAGTTAATACCTGACTTGCCTTCTATAATTACAAAAGCGACCCAGCAAAAACAGTTTGTAATCAACTCCATAGAACAAAAGATTAGTTGGAGCGTTTACTTTGATCTAAATCGTAGTCCTTAGGATTGTAAAAATAATAAAATTCTTTGTAAATTTATATGGAGTACTAAAAATTTACTATAACTATTTACCTGTCTTTTGTCCTTAACCAGTGGTTGTTAGTAAAGGTTCTTTTGATGAAAAGAAAAAGCTACCCTTTTGAATTGAATTTCTTACTAAAGATGTGTTTTAATTGTGTGTATTGATTATGTTTCAAAATTGAGATGGTAAAATTTTGATAATTCCATGTCGATTTAAAAGTCTCTTTGAGACGAACCCTTAAAAAAGTTCTGACGATGGATTTTGCGGAAAGTTCAAAACACGGATTTCAGTTCAGCAAGACAAATTCACAGTTTTTTTATAAAAATCATTTTATATGTGTAACTTTTGTCGACAAATTAATTGCTTATTCAACACAAATGACACCAATTGTAGATATTCAACTTAAATGATTACTGCATGTGTATCATTAGTTGCCCCATCTCATCAGAACTTCGTAATCGCTGGACTTATGTTGGCATACAAATTTATCACAGGATTAATATGGGAAATGGTTTGCCAACGGGTAACCTCAATACGTCATAGGAAAACTTTTTGTTTACAAGACTACTAGCAATTTCGGTTATATATCGGCGCTCCCGATAATGATAATAAAAATGTTTTCATCTAGTTCACGTAGTGGCTAAGGAATAGACTAGATTTGATGTATCTGTGGGATAATATAGTAGTATAAATTGAATCATGAATGGAGGATATTTATGGGAACAGATTCAGATCACCTAAAGTATTGTTAGTGGTATAACTAGGGTCTTTTACTGTTAGGTGATTGTGATTTGATGTATTAAAGTAATTAAGTAATCGATAACGATGGTATATAGCTTGCTTGATTTGCGCAATGTATTGAAAGACTGTTCAAGAAACTCTGAAATGATGAAACGTTTTTTAATATATTTTTAATACGATGATATGTATTTTTAAGAGAGTCATATGTGTAAGAAATTATATTCTAGCGGTATTAACAGTTATCTTATTCGAACGTGATGTAATCTTTGTAAATACCAATCTTATAATAAAAGTTCCAAAATATGTTTTTTTTCTGAAAGCTACAATTACGATAGTATTATCTTAGTTCTATTTCATGTGTTTCAAGCTGCGTTACTTTAAAACTATATTAAATTCTAACAAAAAATGTTTACATATTTTTTTTCTTGACTCCTCGGTAATACTAATTTGGCAAATTCTGTTCTACACGATAAGTCCGCAAATCCCGTCACAAGCAATTGATAGAGAAAGCTTTAACGTGATACGCCAGGATTGCGGAAGGGTCTCATAAAAATGGTCGTAAAACCTGTTGGCACCGAGACGAGTCAAGGACGATCAAGGTCGAGCTGTGACCTCTACATTGATGCTGGAGTCCCTGGTACATGGGGTCATTTTATTGATGTAAAGGTAATAATAATGCGTCGATTTTATTGGCTGAAACTAAATTACTTGCGATGGTACGACAGCAAAACCATGTTGTGCGACTATATTCCACTGATATATTGACAAAATTACATATCTTACATTGTGATATACAATTTTAAATTAGAAAAAAATAATTAGTAGGAAGACATATGAAAAAGGAAAACAAAATATGATCTCAGGATAATATTTTATGCCTAAAATCAAAAATCACAGCTAGTAATAATAAATCAACGAAATCTTTACCTAATCTGGTCTTTTATAAATAAAAACAAAGTGCTTATCACGGCGTGTTTCAATCAAAGGAACCGATTGTAATGCAAATGTCCAGTTCCGAAACGCGACAAAAAGATATTGAACGGGCTGAGGTTAGATTTGCTAAATTAGAATAGGTCCGTTGCGAGCTCGAAAAGGTTTTTCTTTGATTTAGAATGTTTAATACAATTTTCTGAGGGTACAATACTTGGCCACTTTGGTCTGTCGCATCGAGTCGGATTTAAAAAATCGTTTTACTTTGTTATATACAAAGTAATATATTAGATAGATTGTCTATATATTTTAAAAAATAATGACGTGATTTTTTTGCTATTTACGATAACACTTTTATAAGTACCAAACTCATACGTGGTTTAGTAAACGTAAGAGTAAGCGGCAGCTAATAAGTAAAGAAAAATACTTTTATGAACCGATGTTAATATTTAATAAATCAAGTGTCAACACTGGTTATATAGACTATATAAATTTTTATTTTTATTAGTATGAAGTTACAATTTTATTTTATTTTTTCGCCTAATTCCTTCAGATTTCGAGCAACAGAAGTTGTATTGTATGTAAGTAAAGTTTTTCAATTCAATGTGTTTTGATTTAATGAGATTATTCTACAATTTCATCGTATTACTTTAAACAAAATAAACGTGCGTATTCCGGGCAGGTCGTTAGGAAAACTCGTTCATTGTCTTTAATCTTAGAGATAAGCTAGTTAATCGTCTATAATAATATGTGTCACAAACACCTATAATTAGGGGGAAGCCATGTTCTTCTTAATGTCTGTTTACAATACTTTCATGTGCATTATATTAATATAATTGAGATCTATTACTTAGAAAATTATGTTTTATGTATTATGTAGGAAAGTTTGCTTTTTGTATAGCTCATGTTATTTTTCCTATATATTAATCTATAGAAAATAAATAATAGCATTAAATTAAACACGTTTTTTGGTGTAATTCAATTTGTATTTAACCACTCAAAATACTATTTTTGATTTTGAAAAAAATGTCTGTATCTTTCGTTTTGAAGCGTTATTAATTAAAAAATACGAATTGCAAAACAATGTTTCTTTTAAATATCTTGTATAACATTTTTATTAATTACTGTTAATATAAAAATGGTCACAGTTTAAAGGTGTTAAATTTATTTTTAATGATAGGGTTGTTGCAAATTAGGATGAGTTCAAAGTTCGATACTTTATTGACGATCTTTTTACGACTAGTAATAAAAATTTCGCAATCACCTACTTGACAATTTACGGAAGCTTTCAGAACCTAAGTTAATTAAAGTTTATATAAAGTAAAACACGTAAACAATTCCGGTAGTACCAATAGATAATATCCTATGGGTTATTTCGGGTCTGATTTTTTCTTATGTAGGTTATGTAAGTAGGATATCTAATAATTAAAAATTCATTTTTATCAAAAAAAAATAAATTATTTTGAGTTTTCCTTATTGTAACTGGATAAATAAAAAAATATAGATTTTTTTTTACCTAACCAAGTAAAATTCTTTTAAATTTTTTGATTTATCAAGACCGAGATAAATCGACCGTTTTGATAATCTTTACAGCTCTAAAAGCAAAATAAATCCGTTATTCAAATACCTAGAGTATTATTCTTAACTAAAATTGTAGTGTAAGTTAGTAGGTTATCAATACCCATTCGACCACTGGCCAAGCAAAACAAATAGTTTTGATTAATCGATACCAATGTGTTTACGAGTATTCTTGGTTTATTGCGTGATTTAAATAGGAATTAGAAATTCCTAAGCTTAGTAGCGACCGCTACTAAGTCACCGAGTTCTCAATCGCGCTTACGATATTTGTGCGACACTGAGCGTATATACAACTTGACATCGAACCATCCGGGCCTAACAGTAAGCCAGTTCGACTGGTCAAGGAAACTCCCTTTGGTCATTGGTTCAGATGAAGGTGGGAAGGAAAGAGAGCTCTTTCCTAGCCAACTTTTTTAGCTCAAGCCTTTCTTTCCTAGTTGGCTAAGTATACTTAAATCCAATTTTTTATGTTTAAAAATAATGAATATAGCTCGATTTATTATTTTTAAACATAATTGTTTGATTAAAATGACTATTTAAATATACAATATATTTCTAAAACAAGGTTTATAAGGAAAATATAAACTATTTGAAACTACACGTAATTCATACCCAGGTGTTGTTCGAGGAAATCTCATTAATTTTGCAGTGCATTTTATTCGGT
>DWAJ01000650.1:0-29729 GCA_018238005.1 Eurema mandarina
ATATGTGAGAAAAAATATTATAGGAGATCTTTATTAACGCAATAGAACCCAAAACAATGATTTTTTGAATTTTTGTCTGTTTGTTTGTGCACGCTAATCTCTGTAACGGCTTATCCTATCTAGACGGGGTTGTGGTAAGCTTCACTTAACATTTAGTGTTTAATTCATGTCAATCGGTTGATAAATAAAAAAGTTATTGTAATTTAAAGAATCACGTTGAAACTGCTGAACGTTTGTTGGCGCGGGTTAGGCATTTTCAAAAATGCTGCCCAAAGTCACTTATCTACGCGGGCGAAGTCGCTGGCACAGCTAGTAATAATAATAAAAAACGAATCATCTTCACAACTCACCGAAGCCTGGTCATCATGTGACCTCTGTCGTCCCACAATCACGTGGCCGTCGATGGGTAGCACCGTCTTAGACCCGTCCTTGTCTTCATCGCGAGCGCTCTCTTCCGCTTGCCTGTATCAAATTCATCTATAGGGTGTATGGCCATAACTTCAAAATGAACGTATATGAACCTTTTTTTTACATTACATTAAAAAAGTATAATAATACAACTGATATTTTTGCGCACCTTAAACCAAAGAGTAATTATATATGATGTGTACTTGTTGCAATGAAAATATTCCGCTCTTTTTGAAGTTATGTGCCCTATTATGCAAATATCAATATAGATACCAGGTGTGTCGATTGGGAATAAAAAATATGTTTTTAAATATGTAATGAATTACTATTTTACTATACTTACATAGTCATGAAGCGAAGTACGAGCAAGTTAATACTAGCAGCGACAACAGCCAATCCGAATAGTATAAAAACCAGGCTCAGAGCCACATATCCTGGCTTGCTTGTTAGGGCTTGATCATTCTGTTAATTAAAATATAATAACTTAACCCATATTAAAATAAAAAAAATATTATAGGACTACAGGACACTTGTTTTAACACAGCGCCATTTACATCCACGATAAGCTTGTGTTATGGCAACTGGACAACAGATAATTTACATATACATTTTTTTTGTACATTGCAACACCCAGGCTGCAGAAAGATTCAGATATAAATTACAAATATATTTTTCCGGTGTGAGGATCGAACCCACGACCCTTCGCGCAGGAGCAGTTGTTCTACTACTGCGCTATGCAGTTATCATATTAATATTAAACATCTATAAACTAATATACATATAAAGCTGAAGTTTGTTTGTTTGTTTGAACGCCCTAATCTCAGGAACTACTGGTTCGAATTGAAAAAATATTTTTTTATTAAATAGACGATTTATCGAGGAAGGCTTTAGGCTACATAACATCACGCTGCGACTAATAGGAGCGAAGAAATAATGGAAAAAGAAATCGACGGGGACGAAGTCGCGAGCAACAGCTAGTGTATGTATATATAAATAACTTTTATCCTCATGGTTGCCAGGAAAATAGATGTTTTTGTGATAACGACTATGTGTTTGTATGTTATATTAGGTATATGTAACATAAAACATAAAGCGACTAAACCAATTTTGATGAAATCTAGCTGGTGCATATTATAAAACTTTTTATGTAACTTAACATTGCATTAAATATCACACTACATATATATTTTTTATTTGTCATTTTCCTTTTTTGTTTGTAGTTAAGTTTTATCAGTTAAATAGCCAATAATACCTGCAAAGCGACATAATCACCGAAACCGATAGTAGTCAATGTGACGAAGCAGTAATAAAAACTATCAAAGTAACTCCATCCTTCATATCTTGAAAACACAGCTGCGCCTGTAATTAGAACAAGTCATATATTAATTAACAATACTTTTCTCATATGTCAAATTTCTTTCTTAATGTTCTATTCTACACTATAGATAGTAAGTTAATATTTTAATTTCAATAGTTTAAGTGAATAATTTGTTTTGACTTATAATATTATATTATTTCAGCCTTCAATATCAATGATTTGATTTTGCTCACTTTCTTTATGGTGAAGTACTTTAAAACTTAAGATTATTTTAGAGATTTTTAAATTACAATTAAAGGTATCGAAGAGCAGGAAGTCACGAGCAACAACTACATACATAATGGTACGGAGCTTTTCGTGCGCGACAGACTTGGCTGATTTTTAAGTGATGAGATCGCCAGTCTCAATTTAAGTTTTTACTATTCATAAACACCAAAGAGTTAATACATGAATATGAATAATATTTTTTAGGCCTCTCCTTACCAGTAGTAATAATAATTGAAGACAACATCCCAGTAGCAAACATGAGGTTCATCTCTGTAGCCTCCGTAGTATTGCAGCGGAGATAGCATTTGGCACGCCTTATAACCACAGATGCAAATTTATTCAACCTCTCACCTATACTTTGGAACATCACAAGACCGAGAGGGATACCTACCTGAAAATTAAACATATGAATTGAACATGATGTATGTACCACAAATAACATCCAGAGAGAGATATCCACTAGGCCAAAAACAAAATACAATTCAAAGTCTTCATTATTACATAGTATGAAACAATGTCTCTTTTTTCTGATTGTTCCTATGAATGATTAAATCTTTAAAACTATGCAGCTGATTTTCATGCAGGTTATCAATTGATTGATGATTGATGCAAGAAGAAATTTTATGTGTATAATGTGATCTGATGCAAGTTAGTTCAATAAACATATTATGCTGCTATATCAATTATTGTTAATTAATCATCTCTCTTACCATAGCATAAGCCATACAAAACGCTTTTCCGCCCACTGTTACTGGAGTAGAATGTCCGTATCCAATCATAGCTAGAACGACGGTAGCAAAATAAAAGGCCCCCGCAAACTTCCACTGTGGTCCAGCCTTGTGTGGTTTGTTCTCAATTATTACTATCTCAATCATGTGATAGTCCTCCGGTGTTATATTGTACTTCCGTACGAGGCCATTTTTCATATCTTAAATAAACAATTTTTATTTCAGTTTTAACAGTTTTATATTAATGCTAAGTTGAAGTGGGCCTGCTCACTTAGGGTGGTACTACCCTCTTGCAGAAAACTGGTATAAGTAATGACATCCTATTACTGACATCTTGCACTTAAGGCCTATTTTTCCTTCCCAGCCTATTATGAACCCACCACAAACATTGCTATACGACTTTGTAATTTACGTACCAGATAAGATTTCCCATCTCTTGCTCTCAGTATCAGACTCTAATGCATCAAACACTGATGCACCAATTAGCAAATATGTGAATGTGCAAACCACGAGTGACAGCGTTCGAACATTTTGGCGCTTCATTGTTATTGTAAAAACCTTTTGAATATTATTTCTTTAAAGCAACAGAGTCTGGAAAACACAGAACAAGTAATATTTAATGTTCAATTGCTACTGTATTTGTTGGATTACAGTGATTAAATCCATCTATTTAAATTAAATCCATCTGAAACACAAGTAATACGTAACGTTCCTTTTGGTTGATATAATATTTAAATTTATTATAAATAATAAATAAAGTGTTTTTTACCTTAAAATATTCACGGCCCATTAATAATTTTATTACAATTTCTGCCATGATTTCCTAGAAGTGCTAGTTTTCAATGATAGACTCCAATGCTTAAAGGAAAATATATTATTATAATATATATAATAAAAAAGTGTGATAGCCTCACGATAAGTTTGTGCCCACGAAAATTGAAAATCTAATTTTCATGGATTGTTTATCTTTTTTATAACAATTACGTTCCTTTATACTAAAGTTAATATCACGCCTTTGACAATGTGATACCATCACAATCATAGATGTGTCGAAAATTAATGTAAATTGCAATCATATATAAAATATTGTTAGTATTATTATATTAGCTATTGATATTCAAAAACAATAAATTAAATATGAATGTATATTTTATTTTATCGAATTAGATTTATATGTTTCATATTACGCAAAATCAAATCGTTTACATAATTTGACATATTTGATAATTTGACATTTAATGTCATTTGAGTTTTGACATTTGACATTGGTCATCGACTGTTTGAATGTGTGGCGAGGTGTGCATGGTTTTTTAGTGAAATTAATAATCATCAGTTAAATTAGGATTACATTCGCGTTTAAACTATTGCATCATGAAAGTGGTTTGTAACAAAAATAATCCACCGCTAGGTAAGTCATATTTGAAATGTACATAAGCTACAATTTATAACCGTATAATTCCAGGTGAACTAAATGGCTATTTATATTTTAACTTACAGGCGGTCTTTTTGCTGTGGAATTATACAGATCTTCCGCTGGAAATGTAGAGATTTCGTGGGGTTCTGAGCCTACTATCACCCTGAATACAGCGAAGCCGGTTCCATATGGAACAAGTAACGATTTGATAAGAATACTCGAGAATACGTTTAATAAAAATGTAGGACCTTTACAGAGGGTGACTATGAACCACTGGCTTTCTTTTAGCCTGATTTTGGACGAAGAAATTCCCAAATCAATTGAATATTTGGACAAGGCTCTCGGTCCCCTTACATATTTAGTTGGGGAATCTTTATCTGTCTCTGATTTAGCTGTCTTCAGTGTTCTTTATGGTAATTAATTTTATGTCTATGCATCCTTGTATTTTATCTTAGTTTATTACAGAAAGTACTTTATGCCTTCACTCATATAGCTATCTTATCAAATACTCTCATTTTATCACCTATTTTATTGCATTATATGTTATTAAATATATTTATTATACCAAAGGTAATTTTATATATGTATAAAGACACATTTGTTAATCCAGCTTCCAGCAAGTTCAAGGAAGTATCAAAGTCCAATCCTCCAAATAATGTTTTGAGGTGGATGAAACTTATTCAGGCTCAACCAGCCGTTGAGAAGGTATTGAAGGAAGTACCTAATGAAATTCTTCAAAATGTTCAAAAGAGCTCATCAAGGTATGATTTTATTTAAAAAAAATTACTTAAGTTAGTATTATGCACGTAAATTATAGTGTGTCAAATAATGAGGTGCATGAACACTTTAAGTAATATTTAAATTTGAATAATCAGCTAAGATATTAAAAATTGAATGTTTCATTATTAGGAGGTCACCGCCAGCTACCAAGGAAGCAGCATCAGGTAGACAACAAGAAGGTAAATTCATTGATCTACCGCATGCTGAGATGGGAAAAGTTGTTGTACGATTCCCACCTGAAGCTTCTGGGTAAGATTTCATTTCTATAGTAATTATAAAAGCTTAACTGGTCTAAAAGATTTTCCTGTTAAATTTTCTGTTAAAGTCTCGATAGCATAAGATTCCAGATTAAACGAAATTTGGATTTTCAATAGTGTGACTTATATATAGTATTATCTATATTACTTGTATATGATAAATTTGAAAAAAAAAATTCTACGATAACAAATAAAGCCTATTAAAATATAAAAAAAATATTAAAAAATTGTGTAAAAAGTTAGTATTTGGAGTGTATAGAGTAAAATGATTAAATTATTGTGTAATAATATAATGTATTTTTTTTTCAGATACTTGCATATTGGTCATGCAAAGGCAGCTCTATTGAACCAATACTACCAACAAGCATTCGAAGGAAAGCTTATTATGAGATTTGATGACACCAATCCAGCTAAAGAAAATGCTGACTTCGAAAAGGTATGACAGATGTCATTTGTTGACTTTGCTATTATTCTTTATCTAAAAACTATAAGGAATAAAGTTTAGACATTTTATTGGATGTATGAGCTATATAAGTTGTGATACATTTAATATTAAATTGCAGTTTTTGTAATGTACATATAGTATATGAGTGGAACAATAAACATAATATAATGTTTCCAGTCATACAAAAATTAATAAAAATGAAAAGGTGTGTTTCAGTGGCTTTTTAAATTTTATTTCAAGTAAAATATAATATAATTAATAATCTTTTGATTACAGGTCATTCTCGAAGATGTCAAAATGTTGGAGATCAAACCAGACATGTTTACACACACATCTCAATACTTCGATCTTATGCTGCAACTCTGTGAGAAACTTATCAAGGAGGGCAAAGCATTTGTAGATGACACTCCCGCCGAACAGATGAAAACTGAAAGAGAACAAAAGATTGAGAGCAAAAATAGGAATAACTGTATGTAAATATTATTCTTCATATTTATTTTTTTAGGATTGTTAACAGCCACATTTTTGAAGATTTTAGACTCCCCCTCCTCTCATGTGACCTACCGTAATGTTTTACCCCCTCCTCATATCCCAACGCTACTTAACATTTAAGTGACCATTAGAGTCCCTATCAAGTTAAACAATGTATATTAACTTATAATATCTTTCTTATCATAAAAAGAATAGATCTGTCACTCCCCATAAAATGCGTTACATATCTACTTGAATGTTCCTTGAAGTTCCAAAATATGTAACATATTTAAAGAAAATAAAAATAACCACATTAACTATTTATTTTTAGCTGTTGAGAAGAACCTTCAACTTTGGGAAGAGATGAAGAAGGGCAGTGATATTGGCATTCAGAACTGTGTTCGTGCCAAAATTGACATGCAGTCGATGAATGGTTGTCTCCGAGACCCAACCATTTACAGATGCAAGCCTGAACCACATCCGAGGACAGGCATGGAGTATAAGTATGAACTTTTAGGATTTTATATATTCTATTGTTTTATGTTTTTTTTTTGACATACAATATGTTTGGGCTTACAATTTTTGTATGTACAATTGTAATAATAATTTTTGAGTTTATTTTTTGTATATTTTTATTGAAAGATAATAAAATATAATGTCATTGTTATGTTTGAAAAAAGATAAAATGATGCATTCTGGATTCTTAACGAATTGCGAATCCCAAGTCAAAGATTCTCAAGAAATGTATTTTTTGTATTTTGAAAGTTCTTTTCATTATTGCTTTATATGTAGTTTTAAAAAACTTGTTTGTTACAGAGTATACCCAACGTATGACTTCGCCTGTCCCATAGTAGATTCTATAGAAGGTGTGACTCACGTGCTAAGAACTATGGAGTATCACGACAGGGACCCGCAGTTCTACTGGTTTATTGACGCTATGGGATTGAGGAAACCGTACATTTGGGAGTACAGCCGGTGAGGAGGATTTTTTTTTAATTGTATAAACCATTATGTGCGAAATAACCATTAATGGATTAAAATATTGAATATTTGTTTACAGGCTGAGCATGACTAATACAGTTCTATCAAAGAGAAAACTTACATGGTTCGTGGAGCAAGGTCTCGTCGATGGATGGTAAATTTATATAATATTATCCTCTGTTTTGATTAAAAGTCCATTAGAGACTGCACACGCTTGACCGTGACACTCATTAGTTAGTTATAACATAACGATTTATTCCAGGGACGATCCCCGAATGCCAACAGTCCGAGGGGTACTCCGTCGTGGTATGACGGTGGAGGGTTTGAGACAGTTCATCCAAGCGCAAGGATCCAGCCGTTCCGTAGTCTTCATGGAGTGGGACAAGATCTGGGCTATTAATAAGAAGGTATAATAGTAGTGTCTATATGAAAATACTTATTGATAACGGGCACAATAAGTTTAACAATATGTTGTTGGATAATGATATGTAATATAATTAATAATATTATACTTTATGATTAAGTGCAAAGGCTAAACATATTTAGCTATATTGTGAAAAAAAAAACAAATTGTGAAAAGTACCCACGCTACTTAAAACTCATTTTTGTAAGAGTACAATCCTATGGTGTAATATTTTATTTAATCCATATTAACAATTTAACTTAGTGTTGTAACATCATTTTGTTATAAACCACAGATCTTAAACACCTTTGCGTTTAAAACACAGGTTATCGACCCAATAGCTCCTCGATACACAGCCCTTGAAGAAAATCCAGTGCCGGTCAACCTCAAGAATGTGTCCGAGTCCACTCTCAGTGTTGCCCTCCATCCAAAGAACCCAGATGTCGGTAGCAAGAATGTATGGGTGTCTTCCAGACTGCTGATAGACCAGGTGGATGCGCAGGCGCTGAAGGAGGGAGAAAATACCACCTTTATCAACTACGGGAATGTTATGATCGATAAGATACATAGGTTAGTGTGTGTGTGTGAAATTTGAAAAAAGTATATTTGTCAGTTTAATTTTTATATGTTTTAATTTTAATTTTATATTTTGTATGTTGATAATTTACTGCACTCCATTAAGTGCGACATTTTTATGTGTGTGTCAATTGGGTGGTTTTTATGGGTAAATCTAAGGTCTACTGGCATGCTAAATTTCAGTTGAATCAATTAAATAATTTTGGTGTAAAAGACTACATCTATACCAACTCGCATTTTCACATTTATAATTATGAAAATTATTCTTTGAATGAGGATAAATTATCTACACTAATATTACAAAGTAAAGTTTGTGTGTTTGTTAAATTGTAATCTCGGGATCTACTGAACCGATTTTAAAAATTCATTCAACAATAGAAAGCCACATTATTGCTGAGTGTTATAGGTTGTATACAAAACCGAAAAGGACAATTAACATTATGCACAACATAATAAAATAAAAAATATATCCCCCCAGGTCAGCAGATGGCAAAGTGACAAGCGTAGACGGAACACCGAACTTAGATAACAAGGATTACAAGAAAACTTTAAAAATCACGTGGCTAGCCGACTCGCCCCGGTCTCCCCGTCTGGAGGTCTACTGCGTCTACTTCGATCATATTATATCGAAACCACTGTTGGGGAAGGACGAGGACTTTAAGCAGTTTATTGGACACCAAACTAGGGTGAGAATGATTTATTTTTGAATTGACATTTAGCTCAAGTAAACAAGCACTAGACAATATACGGATATAAAAGACTTAAGTCCGAAAACTGATACTGTAGATCGCCATGATTGCAGCATAGTGCAAATGACTTGATTTTGATGTAAAGTTTTGAAAAGTTATAAGATGTTTTAAATTTAATGCTAATTTTCTGATCAGCAATAGATGCGCACGCGCCCGGTACGCCGCGGCGCCTGCGTGTGCGTGTTCAAGATACAAAGCTGTAATTTTTATTTTTGACTATGGCATATTGTTTCATGTTTTACTTATACATGTTACATCACAAACGAAGACGAGTCACGAATCACGATAGCAGATATAGGTATTACTAGTAATAAGCTTAGGTATAGGTTTTATTGCCTTTTTATCAGCAGGGAGATTGACGAGCCCGAGCTGCTCAAACTGTCAGAGAGTGCCGTCATCCATTTTAAAAATCTTAAACGACCTTTTCAACAGTGGGAGATCCCCATGCTGGGCGAGCCGGAGCTGTCCAAAGTGAAAGTGGGTGACGTCATCCAGCTGCAGCGGCGTGGTTTCTTCCGCGTGGACGTGGCCCCCGCCGCCCCCTCGCCGCACTCCGCGCGCGCCGCCCCCCTCGTGCTGTTCCACGTGCCCGACGGACACACCAAGGAGATGCCGGGACAGGTGAGATGCATGCTTGTTGCCGGGTGTGCGTTTATGCACGTCAACTTTAATCTTGAATCTGATAAACAGCGTGGAAATCGGTTCCTATTAATATTATAAATGTGAAAATTTGTGAATGTATGTATGTTTGTTATTCTTTCAAGCAAAAACGGCTGGACCGATTTAGTTGAAATTTGGTATGCAGATAGGTAACCCTGATATAGGACACCCGGGATAAACAAATAGATTACGTTATATTATCCCTTATTGCCATGGGAACGGGAAACGCGTGAAAAACCGCGGGGCACAGCTAGTAGGGACATACAGAAGAAAGTTAAAAAGAATAGTTGACTGCGTTTTATGCTATGTATAAGTAGCGGCACGGATCTTTAGCGCTGAACGAAACCTGCGCAGAAGTCAAAAATTAGGTATCGAGGGGACGGCGCGGCGCGCTGGGCGAGGGAGTGTCGGGTGCGCAAGCGTTGATTGGTTTCCCATAGTGTTGTGTTTATCGGGCCAATACGACGTTCCGCTTACTTCTCGAGTACAGTCACGTTCAGAAAGTTTTGTATAATAAGTTTTGTTGAAATTGATAAGCTTTGGTCGTTAAGTTTCTTCTTTTTTGTAAAGTTATATTCGATTGTTAAGTTTTTGTCAACCGATACAGACGATTAATTTAAGACAATTAAATTATAAAATTATGAACTTGTTATATATTATCTTAAAAGATAAGACAACCCAAAACATTTAATAATATCATAATATCCATTACATATTTAATTACCTATTAAATAACTGAATTTTCATACTTGCATATTAAAAGCCTCATCATTCAGCATTATATATTATCATAAAATTAATAATATAGTTAATTAAATTACTTTAAGGTCACATTTATAATAAGAGATAAATATTTAATAGTATTTTCAAATCAATTACGAGCGCGATTGTACCGATGCGCAGCTATCCCCTCTACTTCTCGTTCAGCGCTAAACATCCGTGGCGCGACCGATACATTATCTTTGGTACAGACTACTGACTGCTTTAAAGTTTAAAGTTGGCACTTGGCATAGTATTAAATGTTAATGCTGAACTAGCGACGTTCATGTAGCCCTCTTGATCATCAGTCGGCAGTCCAGTCAAATAAGACTTTGAAGGTTACAATAATTCCCATAGAACTAAAAATTGTTTCACCAAGAATAGAACTAATAATTGGTATAAATGTTCAGAATACTATTCAAATTGTGAAAAGTCCCCATCAATCAAATTTGTAGTTTAAGTTTGCAACAAAGGGTTTATCGCGTTTTCCAACTAACGGTGAGATTTACAGCAAAAATAGTTCATTTACGGCGGACCGATTCTTAGGGGACTATGTTTATATCCCTTTGATTTCTGTTACACCGAGTTGTCTGGGACCACAAAGAAACATTTCATAACATTTTAGACAAACACACTAATAACAATAGTTTTACATTAAAATAAACCGAGACTTGTTGTGGGTATTTGCAAGAAATTTCTGTTTGCTTGTGGGAACTGTCATAAATTCATCAAAAATAACATCAGAAGATGAAGATGTTGTAGTAGCTCGACGTCGTTGTTTTGCCTGCGGCTTTAGTATTTTTACAACAATCGGTGTAACCATTAAATACTACTTTGCACAAGGGGATTTGATGGGGACTTTTCACAATTTGTTTATAATAGTATTCTGAACATTTACACCAAATTCTAGCTCTATGGGAATTTTTGTAACCTTACTTCTATTTTAAGGACTAATTTGACTGGACTACTTTCAATAAACATATTAAAGTAATTTCGATTTTAAATGAAACGCCCAAAAATCAAATTTGCCAACATTAGCAAATTAATGTGTTGCTAGAAAATACACCATTGTAATAATTGAATTGCGAAACCGTAAATGAAGAATCAATACATTATATTTTTTATCTCTGTCTCTTACTTTTCATTAATACGGATTCAAACAATAATTTATTTATATAAATTATCCGCAATGGACTGTTACAACAAGGAGAGGCCCTTAATTTTTCTTTTATTTTTAATTCTAGGTACACTGACAGAAGTTGTCAAAAAATTCTTTTTGCGCTTTCGAGTTAGTGATGAAGTGTAATAGCGTTTTCCGTTTTCTGATCCATGTGTTTTATTTCATTTAATTTGCCAATATTACATGTTCATTATACATTGAAATATTTGTATACTAATAAAAATGTATAAAAACAAAAAAGACGTTGATATACACGTGGAGAAGTTAGTGTCGAAATTGTCATTGAAAGATGTGAGTAGTCAGTTCATACCAATTTTAAATTTTTATGCTGATTATATTGAAAGTACATTGATTATATTCTTTGTTGCAGTTCAAAACTAGAGCTTATTCAGTTGCGCGTTTATATTTTGAAGTGGGTGACTACGGAAGCTGCCAGAAATATGTGGAACAGTACCTTACCTTTAAACCCAACAATGCTGCGGGCCATAAACTTCTCGGTCAAACCTTTCAAAAAATGGGGTTTAAGGACAAAGCTCTGGAGCAATTTAAGATTTCTCTTGACTTAGACCCTACTCTAACTAGCATTGTACTGGACAGTAAGTTTCACTAGAATATGAAAAAGATGCTGTATTGCCTTATACTTGTTGGAAAACTTTGATTAAACCTTGATATGTGCAAAATTGTGATTTCAAAATATATATATAACAAAGGCCAGTGCTTTCAAACAAACATTTAGTTTATTTGAAAGCACTGGCTTTTGGTACTAGTAGTTGTGTCAGAAATAATATTATGTATATTAAAGAGTAATTATCTTATACATTTTATATATTTAAGTGGATTTTAAATACCAATTTAGGCTTTTATTTTAAGAGAAATATCCTATTCCCTTCTTGGAGACTATAAACATTGTGTTGTATTAAGATATTGTATAAAGGTTTATTATATTAATGTAAAATGTTTTATTGGATTCATATTATTTTTTACAGTTTGTGAACTACTAGTGGAAGATGATATTACTGATGTTGGAAGAGCTAAATACTGGTGCGAAAAAGCAGAAGCAACCTTTCCTAAACATCCAGTTACATTCCAGCTAAGAGAAAAACTGCTTGCTGTTGCTGATCCTGATCCTGAGGCAATCATAAAATTACTAAAGTCTGAATTACAGGCTAGACCTAAAGATGTAATGCTACATTGCCGTTTAATAAAGCACTACTTAAATAGCAATAAATTAAAAGAGGCATATGAACATAGTTCCAAAATTGAGTTTGATAAACCACCATTCTTGAACAATTTTATCTGGTATGAAACCTTGATAGAAGTCCTTAATCGGAACTCTACCATTCAGAATGGTTGGCTTTATCATCTTTTATTATTGACTGTTAGAGAAAGGCTCTGCATGCTAAGTCTAACTGAAACATCTCAAGGACTAAGTAAGAGTGTAATAGAATCAGGCGAACTGTTATATGATTATGACCAATCTATAGAACGAGTTTCCAAAGATGGACCAACTCCAGGACATGCTGAATTTCATGCTGGTCTTCTAAATCATCACCATGGCCAGTTAGCATTTCTCTCTGCAACCTTCATATTAAAAAAAGCAAAAAAAGATCAACTTAATTGGCATGAGGCTACAAAGTTTGCTTCATTCTTAATGCTTTGCTCGTGGCAAACAATACCAATGGATCCTAATGTAAATTGGCTGAATGGAGCACCAGAGAAACAGAAAGCAGCTGTTCTAAGATGGTATGTAGAAGGGGCTTATAGATGTTCCCAAGCAGGATACTTCACATTAATTAATAATCAGGACAAAAGCCAGTTGTTTATAAATCAAATATCGCAATTTTCTTCTGAAAAAAGTTGGAAAGACAAACTCTATGATATTATTTTTGCTGGTGGAGAGAAGAGATCAAGGGCTAATTCCTATATTATTTCAAATCTGTTTAATGCTCCAGCTTTGAGGCTACCAAGAAAGGGAGAGATTCAGGCTTATGACCTTGAGGCACAAAAACAATACCCAAATTCACTACATCATTTTGTTTGGATATTATCTAATTACAATAACTTAGCAGATTTCAAATGTACTCTCTTTGACATGCTCACATCAAGCATGACAACATGTGGTCCTGAAACTTTAAACAAGCTAGATATTTTAGCTTTCCTGTATAGTGCCACTTTAACAGCCAAGAATCAAAAAGATAAATTTAGCTCTATAACCGTTGATGTTCCATGTATATTACCTGCTAATATAACAAACCTTCTTTGTACTCTGCCACAAATTAAATGGTGGGACTGTGCTTATAAAATTAGTCAAAATGAATTAGGATGTGAATATACTGATATAAGGTCAACCCTGAGTCGTGGCATAGAAGTTGTCAGATGTATTGATAATCATGGTCTAGATCCTGAACTCTTATGCATTCTTGGACGGATATTCAATAAACTATCAACACTTGAATCTATTGATAATAAAGATACTTTTGAATCTAGAGCAAAGTTATACTACTCATCTGCAATCCCTCTTTTAGAAAAGTTGAAAAGCAAATCTGTCATAAAATTGCCCTCAAAAAGATTATTTGACTACACTCACAGTGAACTTGACACTAAAGGTCTAAATTCTCTTTTAGAAGAGAGTAAATTGTTTATAGCTCTGACACACTACAATGAATGTGAATATGTTCCAGCTATTGAATTGTTGTCTTGTGTAAAAACAGCAGATAGTTACTATTATCTCAGTGAATCTTACAGAAAACTTGCAGAAGAAGAAAAATGCTCATCCAAAATCAGTGAAAACAACTCAAAATATGTAGCATTGTTAGGTAAAGCTAAACATTATGCATTTAAATCACTAGAAATATTGAAAGAAAAAGACAGCTATAAATCAAAGCCACTTTACCATTCTGTTCAAGAATCTATTGATAATATAGAGTCATGTTTAAGTAAAGTAGATACAAATATATCAATTTCAATTATAAATGATGGTGAGGGACGGTTTTCTTCCGATGAAAATGTTTCTGAATACGACAATGTTGCCATCGTAACTAAGAGCATACCTCAGTTCAGTCGTAATTTAAGTTCAACACCTAAGCAACCTTTAAAACCGTTGCCTAACATGAATTCCACGAACTATCGCACTGCATTAGATTCTCATGTATTTGAAAATACTCATGTTGATCAGCAGTTATTAGATAGAATTGAAAAACAAATAAAACATTTGCAAAAAAGAGATGCATCTATAGAAGATTTTATGGAGCAGACCAAAAATTGGTTTGATGAAAACAGAAAATTAGGAAACCAAATTATCAATACAATTCATTCTAATATAGAAAACACAACAGAACAATTCAAGCTTCTTAAAATATCAGTTGAACAAGTAAAAGAGCAAGCAGCTGAATGGAGAAATGAATATAAAGATGTTTCTAAGCTAGTGAAACAAATTGCAGAGTTAAAAAAAGAAGTAAATAAGTTGAAGAAGTCATCCTCTGAACAAGCTATTGATGATTCTGATCTTTATAACTTAGATGATTATAGGACTAATGAAAATACTGCAACCTATGGAACACAAATACCATTTGCTACACCCCAGGTTATGCCACCATTTACACAACGCCTAGTACCACCTTTTCCAGTGCCTCCTAATCCATACCATCTTTATGGACAAAACCTTTACAATCTTTACAACCAGTATTCCCAGCTTGCACAAAATTCTTCAGTTCCTGGGGCACCTACAATGTTTGAGCCGAATCGCCCAACAGTTCAGTATCCAGGTGTATACCAAACCCCAGATCAAATGTACCTTGATGTTGCTCATTTGGTTCAACCTACTATACCATCAGCGGCTTCAGCTGTTCCTAATATTCCAAATATACCTGCTGTATCATCAGTATCCACCGCAGTTAGCGGTACGCCATCTGTGAATCCTACGAATAAAACAACATCGCATTCTTCCGAGGTTAAACAATCGTCTCGATCACTGCCTGTAAATGTAGTGATAACATCTTCAGATCCTTTGCCTACATGTACTACCGCACCAGTTCCAGTGCTTAGTGTGACAATTCCTCAGAAACATATAAAAGCAAGTCCACATAATTACCAGATATCAATGCCTTTTGTCACAGATGCCAAAACAGCTCCAGTTTTTAATTTTCCAACTACAAGTGTTTCCGCAACAAATGTAACATCTGCTTCTAGTTCTATTTTGTCTAATTGGAGTAAATTTAATTCCATGACTATTAATCAAAATACTACTACAAACCTCTTCGGAGCAAATGATTCCTCTAAGAACATTGTCGATGGAGTGTTTACATCTTCATCGCCAAATGCTAGTTTAAATAAATCCAGAACCATATCTGAAAAAAGTAATACTTCTATTGATAATTATGATCCATGTCCCGATTTTAAGCCAATAATACCCTTACCCGCAGAAGTTAAAGTGACTACTGGAGAAGAAAATGAGACTGTCATATTTTGTGCACGTGCAAAATTATTCAGATTTATAGATAGCCAGTGGAAGGAAAGAGGTATAGGTGAAATGAAGCTTCTTAAACACAATTCAACTGGTAAAGTAAGAGTATTGATGCGACGTGAGCAAGTACATAAGATTTGCGCTAATCATATTATTGTACCTGAAATGGAAATAAAACCAATGAAGAATGAAACAAAGGCATATTTTTGGGTTGCAAATGACTTTGCAGAAGAAACCGTTATTTTGGAAAAGTTTTCTATTAGATTTAAGTCGGCTGATATCGCTAAAAACTTTTTTGACACTTTTGAAAAAGCTCGTATTGCAAGTGCAACTGATAATGATAATAAAATAAATGAGGATCTAAAAATAGCACCTGTGACAAACATTTCAAATAAAACAACAGAATCTCTTTCAGAAGGTGCTCAGACTTCTAAAACAGTTATTGGTGGATTTACTTTTAATTCTACACCATCTTTTAAAACAGTTGTAGAAACAAGAAAAACTGAAACAAAATCAATTGAGCCAGCCTCAACAAAAGTTAGTGTTTTTAGTAACCTGTCATTTAAAACAAGTACTAGTTCACCATTTAGCAACGTATTTAGTACTTCAACTATTCAAAATAGTAATGTTTCTGGTTCCGATGAAAAACCAAGTAAATTAAATAATTCCGATACTGTTGAAGAATTTGAACCAACAGTTGAATTTAAACCAGTTGTGCCCTTGCCAGCCTTGATTGATCAAAAAACAGGTGAGGAAAATGAGGTAGTATTATTTGAATATAGAGCCAAACTTTTAAGGTTTGACAGTTCTTCTAAAGAATGGAAAGAACGAGGACTAGGTAACATTAAATTATTAGCCAATAAGGAGAATAAACAAAAAGTTCGCCTCCTTATGAGAAGAGAACAGATTATGAAAGTTTGTTGTAATCACACAGTAACAAAGGATATGAGTTTCCAAAAAATGCCAAATATGGATAAAGCTGTAACATGGTGTGCTAAAGATTTTTCTGAGGGAGAATTAATTTCCGAAACATTCTGTTTGCGCTTTAAAACCGTTCAAGTGTGCAATGATTTCATTGAAGCTGTAAAATCAGCACAATCCTATTTAGGGGATGAGATCAAATCTACCAAAGAATGTACTAATAAGACTCAACAAAATTCCCAGCCTGGATTTGGAGATCAATTTAAACAAAAACCAGGATCTTGGGAGTGTAGTGCATGCTATACAAATAATTTGGATAATTTTGCCAAATGTGCATGCTGTGAAACACCAAAACCAGAGGAGCCGAAACAAAATAGTAATGTAGTATGGGGAGATAGATTTAAACCTAAACCTGGTACTTGGGAATGCAAGCAATGTTTAATTCGTAATCAACCTGAAAATGCTACTTGCAATGCATGTAACAGCCCAAAAGATCCCGCGTCAGTCAAAACAGATGCAAAGATATTTAACGAAAATATACCTAAATTTAATTTTGGTATATCAACTCAAAGTACAGTTACAAAGGAACCATTGATAAATCCTCCAATTAGTACGGGCTGGGGAGACAAATTTAAACCCAAAGAAGGTAGCTGGGAATGTCAACAATGCTTTGTGAGGAATGAAAAAACAGTTGACAACTGCTCTGCATGCAACAACCCACAGGACCCTCAAAAAAATAGTAATACAGAAGTAAAATCTATATTCGGTAATACATCAACACCTAAATTTACATTTGGAATACCTTCAAAACCCACCATAGAACAAAATAATGCACCTGCACCAGCTATTTTTAATACAAATTCATCACAAACATTCAAGTTTGGCATCACGCCAAGCAATGATTCGACTGTAAAAGCATTTGGTGAAAAAACTTCAAATAATTTCTCGTCAGATCCTACCAAACCTTTATATGAAAATGATTCAGCGGTTAATTTGAGTATAAAAAAGAATGAAAATGAAAATGCGTCAAAACCAGCATTATTGCCTACGCCGACAGCAAATGCTATTACATTTGGGTGTAAACAGGGTGGTACATTTGACTTTGCCTTTAAACCAAAGTCTCCTGTGAAAGGCAAAAGCCCCATTAAATCACCAAAATGTGATAAAGGTGAAGAAAGTGGTGATGATGAATATGTATCTGAAGATGAGGGTGCACATATACATTTTAGTCCAGTTATTCCGATGCCAGATAAGGTAAATAAAGCAATTAAGACACAACACTTTAATAAAATAGTATTTTTTTAAACAGACCTTATTGTACGACTTATTTTTTTTCTGTTAATGATCTAGCTGTACAAATAAAGTATTTTTATAATTTTGTAGATTCAAGTAGTAACAGGTGAAGAAAATGAGGAGGAAATCTATGCACATAGAGCAAAGTTGTTTATATTCAGTGTTGGTGAATGGAAAGAACGAGGGATTGGAATTGTTAAAATCTTGAAACATAAGGATACTGGAAAACTGAGGTACCTATTATTTTATTAGACCTATTTTATTTATGTCTATCTGTAGACAATCCGTTAACATATCGATCAAATAAATTTTGCTAAGCTCAAAACTTAGGTAGGGTTTGACCAATTAGGTATTTTTATATGTTTCTTTTATTCATTATTTGTATGTTTCGAGAATGTCTAAAAGTATTTGTTTATTATTAAAATAATAACAAAAAAAAAAACAATTTATTTTAACGCAGATGTACTCGCGGATGACAGTTGTGTAATAAAGTGAAAGAATACTTTGTATTAAATTAAAAAAAACTTAATATAACAATCAATATACAAAACAATTAAATGAGAATTTATATTAAATTGCTGTTCTGTCGTATAGCTTAGTGACAACATTATACAGTATTAGTTACTACTTTAATAAGTTATTTTTTTAGGGTTTTAATGCGCCGAGAACAAGTACACAAAATATGTCTAAATCATATTTTGTCAAAAGACCTAATTTATAAGCCAAAAGACGAAAAGACTTGGATTTTTGCAGCCAATGATTATAGCGATGGAGAAATACAGCTTCAACAATTTTGTCTTAGATTCCAAAATAAGAATGTTGCAGAGCATTTCAAGGAGGTGGTTGATAAAGCTATTAAAGAAAAATATGGTTCTGATAAAATAAATGACAAAAAGGACCAAGAATTGGATGATGTAATCTTTGTATCTGAGATACAAGCATCACCGGAAGAAAAACAAAAGGCTAAAGAACTAATGCTACCGGAAAATTTTTACACTTATAAAGGTAAAAATCCTTGTGAGGGCTGTAGAGGGTGCGATCATGACAGTGGCGAAAAATCAGATAACGAACCATTGAAATCGCAAATTAATACTGAAAAGCATGGTGCAAGTATAACAACACCTAATAAAGATGTAGCCTTAAACTTTCGGCTTAATTCTAGTATATATGGAACTCCCACATCAGTTGATAAAACAGTGGATTCTATTTTCCAAACACCATTGAGTTCGAAAGGATCTAATATCGAAAGTAGTCCACAATCATCTCCCAATCAAACATTAACGGGAAACAAAATTAATTTTAGTGCCCCATTCAATTCTCAATCACAATCCGATTCAAACTCGACTGAAAAACCTGGAACTAAGCCAGTATCTTTTGTAAGTTCCGGATTTATGCAAAATTCAACATCAGGCCCTAAAAATTCAATACTAGCGGCACCGAAACTTAGCACGGCCAATCCAAAAGGAGATCAAGAAACAGAGACAAAAACATTTGGTTTAAATGAACCTAAGAATGTATTCAACACAACAGAAACCAAAAATTTATTTGGGTTTTCAGGATCGGGAAATTTATTTGGTTCCCAAAGTACTCAAAGTACTCAACCAAGCATTTTTTCTAACTCCTCCGGTATATCTACCAATACCTCAATTTTCCAATCTGCACCTAACCAAACTAATAATCCTGATATAAAGTCAGTATTCTCGATGGATACTCCAAAGCCAGTTAACCTTTTCACCAGCTCGACGAAAGGCAGTAGTTTATTTGGTCCTGCACTTGTTAAGACGAATGACACAAAGCCAACAGGTGGAATATTTAACCAAACAGGCACTTTCTCGTTTGGTAACCTAACTCAAAATATGCAAGACGCCAAAAAAGGTGAACCTTTTGAAAAACTTTCAGTGTCACAAAACTTATTTAATGTCACTGAAAACGTCGGTGAAGTAAGAAAAGACACGCCTACATTTGCAAATTTATTGACAAAGTCAGCAAATAAACCTGATGAAAAGCCTCAAGCCAATGACGAAATTCTTAAGATTCCAGAGAACTTATCTTTCGAAGCATTGTCTTCTAGTACCACTGCATTCGCAATACAGAGTATGTTAAATTTTGCTATTTTAAGTACGTGTATACATATATATGATAAAAATGTGTTTTGAATGAAATAATGATTTATTTTCAGAAAAAGATGGTTTCCAATGGCAAGGTGCTGGACAACAACTTTTTGCGTCGTCATCGACGAAGGACAGCGGTGAAGGCAAAGACAAAGACGCAGCTGAGCGGTCCGGCGCGGACGCGGCCGACGACGAGTACGACCCGCACTACGAGCCCATCGTGCCCTTGCCCGATAAGATCGTTGTCACCACTGGAGAAGAGGATGAGGTTTGCATTTTATTGTATTGTTGTATTTAGTCAGAATCAAAGTGCGCATTAAGGCGCACGTCTAAAATTACGTCTTACATATAACATGTAAATTGTTTCAGGAAAAACTGTTTGGCGAACGCTGCAAATTATATAGGTTCGATGATAAAACGAAAGAATGGAAAGAAAGAGGAGTCGGTGAAATGAAAATTCTGTACCATTCTGAAAGAAAAACTTACCGTTTACTTTTAAGAAGAGAACAAGTACACAAGGCAGTATTGAACATGTTAATTTTTATGGACTTAGAATTATTACCCATGAAAAATTCAGATACTGCCTGGACGTGGGCTGGACGTAATTACGCAGATAGCGCCGGTGAACAGGAAACTCTAGCTGTACGCTTCAAATCTGTCGCCCTCGCCACACAATTCCAAGAGAAAGTACTCGAATGTGTGCGAGTAAGTTCAATTATTTACACATTTTAAATATGTATCTCACATTTGATGACTATGTGAATATTATAATCTTATATTTTTTATAGAAATTACAAGTAGCGGAGGCCGAAGCAATACGAAAAGAAAAAGAAGCTAAAGGGGGTAATATTCCATCGATTCCTCCCTTACGCCTACCTAAACACTTGGAAGACAACGCACGCGCCGATAAAGTTACATCCCCATTTTCTTCGTCACAAGGACAATCTACCATGTCACAAACTACCCATAATGATTCCGTAGAAAGTGACAGCCAACAGAACGGCGTTTTTCAAAATTCAGATTCTACCGGCAACCTTAAACAAGTACATTTCGAAGAAGAACAAGATAACGAGGACGATTATGAAAATGATTATGACGAACATGGCGGTGACTCAGAGGAGTACTATAATGAAGTAAGGGATTCAGTAGTCATTTTCTATTTAATTAAATCAACTTTCGGAAAAGTAATAATAAGCGGTTGCGCCTCTATAAGTCAGCTTTTAAAGATAAATATTATGTTTTTAATCAACTTCTCTTTGGTTAGTTTTCGTTACGAATGCAAGTTTATTATTTTAACTAAAGTTCATAATATTAAACTCTTGAAAAATTTTAAGTCGTAAAGTTTTTAAGAGGACAGGAATGCCCTTCTCAATCTTTTTAACTGACTTATGTAACGATACATTGCGAGAAAACAAAATATTTTTTCGTAATTGTACTACAAAATTCACGCCACGCCATCCCTGCCGTCCATTAACTTGCCAAAAGAAAGAGCGAAAACATACATACTCGTAAAACTTTAGTAGTCTGTAGTCTGTAGGAAGATGGGGATAATAAATGTAAATAGACAACGAATAATTTTAAAGGAGCCAGTCTTCCACAACACAGGGAAACCCTCTGTGGAAGCTGTGCAAATGTAAATCTTGTAAAGTTTATCAATAAATATATTTTAAAAATTTTTATAGAATGTCAATGATTTTCAGGAGGAGGAGGAGTCGGCGGTGTACTACGCGTGCGACGGCGAGGTGACGATCGAGGAGCAGGGCGCGCGCAGCCGCACGCCCGCCGCGCACGTCGAGGTGCTGTTCGACACCGACGTGTGCTCGCCCAAGATCCTCGTCACCGACGCGCACACCGGCGAGATCCTCGCCGACATGCTCATACACACCGACACCGAGTTCCAGGCGAGTTGCCTCTCCTCCGCTCGCTGCACCACCCTACCTGCGCCCGCGCACCGCACCCGCGAATTACTCATTTTCTTTATTTTAAATAATTTATATTACATTACTATTTCATTAATATTCGTGCAGCCGTTCTGGACACGTTTCTTATATTATTTAGATTTATTTGCTACCGAGCGGTCTAATTATGGTTTTATCCTTGACAGTTATGAATTTGTACACGAGCTTTTACACCAATTTACCCTTATTAATCTTATTATTAAACTACAAAAATACATAATTTTATAAAAAATCTGTTTGCAGATAATCGGCGACACCTGCTCTTGGTCGGGGGTAGACTACACGAGGAACGTGCCGGCCGACAAGAAAGTCACCGTGCACTTCGCCGACAGTGACACCACCATGGAGTTCTATGATAGCTGTGAGGTAAATATTGTTTTTTTTTTTATTTGTATGGCAATATAGTATGAGAACGGAATCGCATTTACAATAATCACATATTCCATCTAACGTTTATAAAATTATATTTTTAGGATGAGCTAACAATTTTAATATCATATTAATAACTCTTTCCACAATAAAGTATGATAAGTAAGTTCTTATGGATGGTAAATAAGCATCACAAGAGAGTTTTTTCGCGCCACGCATGACGGGAATAAATCTATCCCAAATTTTAATTATGTATTTTCTCGACCAGTCGTTGAATAGCTAGCTTTTTCCAGAAAGAGTAACCACTAACTAATAGCCATTCATACATCCTCACTATAGCGGAATATCGTTATCCGTCCGCGTGGACTTCTTCCCCCCTTATAACCCTTTTTTCCAGTTAAAAAGTGGCCTATGTTTTATCTCAGGCTGTAGAGTCTAGACCATCTGTGTACTAAATTTCATTAAAGTAGAAGAGAGAGAGAAGAGAGAAAAAAAACAAGCCTATGTCCTTCCCCAGGCTTTAGACTATATGTATACCAAATTTCGTTCTAATCGGTTCAGTAGTTTTAGCGTGATGGAAAGACAGACAGACAGTTACTTTCGCATTTATATTATTAGAATGGTTTGTGTAAAACAAAGTAATTTTGTAATTTTTTCAGTCGATATTATTTTCTTTTCAGACTAGCAAAGCATCAACATATGTGTCCAATGATCCCGAGTCTTAAATATATTTAAAGTAGCCATCTTTTTATGTTTAGTTTTTAATTTTAATTAGTAGTAGCATATAATAAGGGTTGTGACGACTGGTTTATGTCTTGTAAAGTATTGTTTCGCCTAAAAGTGTATTTTAATTTTTATTAATTTAAATTTCTCACATTGATTACAACTGCCTTAAAAAACATTGAATTTCAAGTCCATTTGCAGTAGCCAATTCTGTGATCATTTTGCGGCACACATCTCTCTTTGCTTGCGTACTTATCATCTTGCCCGGTATTAGTTGTTTACAAAATCTTTAATTATATTTTCATGAATTCAGATAATGTTTATTATATTGCTCTTTGCGTGATAATATTATAATGTTTTCCTACAATCGAGCATACTATTATTATTTATCTTGTATTAGAACAAGAAGATCTGATCAATGTTTGTTGATTTTTCCTTTAAAAGGAATAATATAAGTAACTCGTGTGATGTTGTAAACAAATGTTATGTAAATTGTAATTATTGATTATTATTATTAATTTTATTGGTCAGGTCTTTTTGGTTTGGTGTGCTTTTATACCGAATTCATAAAACAGATAAATAGAATACATAATTAATCGCATTGAGTTCGGTATACATTTGAATGAGAAAGGGTTTATTGGTATATTATAGTCTGCACATTTTAAAAAATAACAAAAGAAAACAAAAAGAGTTTTAAGAATAATTTCCTTTTCTCGTTTGAATTGTGACATAAACTATTATAATGACTAAAATAAACAACTCATAATAATGTCGCTTTTTATTTGGTTTCCATATCTTGTCCCAAAAAATCGTTTATTTTAGCATTGCAACAATAATTTGCATTGCATGAAAATAATTGTAATGCAAGTAAAGCAGTTCTGTCCGTCTACGTGCACAGTGGACTGTTACCGCGCAATAACGACGTAAAACAAAGTCGCTTTCTTCTGTCTGTCCCTATGAATGCTTAAATCATTACAACTACGCAACCGATTTTTATGCGGTTTTTTATCAGATGATTTATTCAAGAGGAACATTTATGTGTAGGTATACATGCATATATGAGGGAACCGGTTAGTAAAAGACAAATATTTTTATAATAGTCAGAATATATCTTGCACAAAATTTTCCTTTTAGTTGGTTGTTTAAAAAAATTGAATAAAAAACAGTTCTTTTTTCACCTACGAAACCTGCGCAAGCTAGCGCCACTGACACATCCGGACTCGAAACTGCATTTAACACTAAATCTATGGATCCATTTTTTGTGACTCAAAATGACAAAGCGTCTATCAATCAATAATTAGAAATAATTGTATTTTGGTTTCAAAATAAAATAACCAAACTAAACTGTGGTTGAATAATCATTGTTAAAGGAATGAATATATTATTTTACTACGGTACGTTATGTTACAATTACGTTATTCTACCGTATCTATCATGGGGAGTGCTCAGAGGAGTTGGTCGGTTTGATACCTGCCGCTGATTTCCATCACCGCACTGCACGCCACAGGTTACTATACCACCTTGACAGCTGGCAATCAAGCACAGTGCGTTTTCGCAGGAACTTTTTGCCACGTACGACCATCCTGTGGAATCAGCTTCCTCACGCATTGTTCCCGGACACATACGACTTGGGGACCTTTAAAAAAAGAGCGTACCTATCTTAAAAACGCCGGCAAAACGGCCGATCACTTAACATCAGGTGACGCGCCTGCTCGTTTGCCCCCTCTGATATATAAAAAAAAGTTTGGCCTCATTTATGCATTGGCACGTAGCAAATGCATATTTTTAATATATGCATAAAAATACTGTTACTAAAAATGTACCTATATTTTGCCCTTCTTCGTTTCTGTCTCTTATGATTTATTAATGTTTTTGGTAGGTAGTACTACCTTACATATGGTATGGTATATACTTTACATGTCTATCATGATATTATAAGGTACGTTCATTTTATATTTCCTAGCTTACCGAATCATCGCTAAACCGTTTCATAGTTAAACAATTGTCTTATAATTGATAATAATAAATTAATTTAATGTTTTATAGCAGGTATTCAAATATGTTATCTGAATATATGCTATTCTGCGTTTTCGTCGGAAAATAATTTTAAACAAAAGTCAGAAGTTGAAGTAAGGTCTGTGTTTCTGAACTGCGAGCTGAAGGTGAGTTTTTGCTTAGGTAAGCATGTTAGAAATAAATTCGTACATTCTAGCTTGGTTGTCATACTAGAATGTGTAGGTATATAATTGCTTTGTTTCTCATTTCTAATATCATTATAATATTTATGGAAGTTGCAGACTGTTGATGAAATGCATGTTGATGGTGACGTTACTAGGTTTCAAAGAGAGGAACTTTTTAAGCACAACTCGCTTCGAAATTGTAAGAATAAGCTAGCGGTAACTGTTAACATGTGTAATAATCCAGAGGTAAGATTTTAAATATTTTCTCTTTTTCTTCTTGGGTTTGTAATCATGATTTTTTTTTTATTTATGTAATAAATAAAAATATTTATCAAAAAGGAGCCGCCAGCTGATGAATACATACCTATAGAACATGTTTTGGGGGCTCAAAATAAGCGGATTCGACTTTTGAACCCATACATTTTGCGCCTGCGTCGAGAATCACCATATCAAATTTATAAATTACAGAAAATAGATGTTAGTTTGTACTTATTAATACGTATTATTGTAATCGTAGGACAGGAAAACCACGTTTTATGTAATACGTGTAGATTTTTGAGAAAAATTAATGCAGAGAAGAGTTTTAGTCATAAATTATTATTATTAGGAGTAGTTTAACGACCCTAGCATACAATATATAGATAAAATATTTGTTTTAATACAATGTATATATGTGATTTTACTTTATAGACTGTGATGGGTGTATTCAGCAGTTCACATGACGCTTATGATAGTGTAAGTTGATATACGACTGGACTTTATATGACGTAAGGTAAACATGATTTTGATACATATGCATTTGATATTGTTTTTCAGAATGAAGCCAAGGAAGAACGCGCTATAAAACGTATTAAACGTGAAGGTAGGTATTTATTTCACATTTCCAATTTTCCTCACTATATGTTATATGAAAATATATCTTAATATATATAAATTACGTGTCACGTTTTTTGTCCGCGATTGACTCCTAAACTACTCAATCAATTGTAAATTAAATTTTCACACAGTGTACAGTTTGATCCAAATCCAGTATTCTATAATTTTACTAAAATACTTAGTCAATGTAATTACATACTATGTGTATCCATCAAAAGTTTAATATTTCTAGTTCGTCTTGGTTGTGAACCTAAGACGGCCGTTTGGAATACTAAAAAGGGAATGATGCTTTTGTTTCATTGTTTTTTACTAACCTTGAGATTGCTGGTACACTTAACTATATTTTAAACAAGAGAAAAGTTACGGATGAAACAAAAACAAAACATTTTTTAAGAAAATATATTTTAATAACAATAAAGATACAATTAGCTCCAAAAATAGTAAACAGTAGGTAGGTAGGTACGGTCTAAGATTTGTACCATATTTTTAAAATAACCTAATAAAAGTTCTTAGTTATTATTAATTAAAATGAATAACGCCCTATATTATTATTTATTATTAATAATCATTGTCACAACTATCGTCTGTAAACACTTCGGTTTTAATCTTTTTTTCAATTGGCACTGTATATTCTTGATCCCTGAGTTCACACATCTCACTTTGACCTTGAGACGAAAGCTGTTCTTCAGCTTCAATAATAATCGCAAAAATTTTCTTTTTAACTTGTGTTTGCATACCATGGGGCATAACTTTTGTACTTTGTAACATACAGTTAAAAAATGATTCCAAAGCATCATTTTCATTATGGCTTATTTTATTGTTTTTGTCTGTACAGCGTCGCTTCATTATAGCACCTAAAATATTTTGATTATTCTCTGTAGTTGATACGTCGTGGTCATTAATTCTACTACTATTGTTTAAAGATGTGTTGGGTGCATCCATTTCAATGTTTTCCGTTATTCGATATTTCATATGTGGTTCAAGAAATTGCATTGCCTTTGCATACTTCCACGTAGTGATTTGTGCCGGTAGGAGCTTATTTTTTCCTAATTTTGCTCTCTTCAACGCGTCGCGATGATTGTCACGTAATTTTTTCCATTCTATTTTCGCAACTTGAACTGAAAAAAAGACATTTTTATTCATGCATTTGGAAATACGCTACCTATTAGTTTTTATTAAACATTCACTGCTTATAATTAGAATATTTAAAAAAAACATTTTTAACCAGTTTATAATTTAAATCAAATCCTCCAATTGTGAGTTATACGAATTACAATATTAATATTAATACACACAAAGACGAATTATAATATTAATATTAATACACACAAAGATGTGTATTCAATATTTGAAAGTTTCAAAACTAAGTAAGTAAATACTTACTATTTGGTATGGAACTGTTGTTATAATGTTCTACGATAGTCTGCCAAGCCTCATCCTTTATATGACCGTCGCGATATTCAGGATGCAACGGATTCCATAGGCAAGGTTGCATTTTAACACCTTCAATAAACGCTTCCATTGTTAAAAAGATCTACTTAAAAATCAGGTGACATAATTATCGAACACTAGTTGCTCAATCACACTGTTGAGTTTATAATGTAGCATGTAGTAGGTCGACAGTAGGTACTGGGTAGACGCGGACGCGGACACGGAGCGGGGGAACGGCCTCGCGCCACCTCGCTGGAGCTCGCGCGTGCTCGGTCACTCCCCGCCGCTGCGCAACGCCGCTTGCTCCAAAAACTGGTTTCATTGTTTGTACCTACAGCATAAAACTTGTCCTGTATGGTGTTAACTGCTATCTTTTATCTTCGTATGTCGTTACAATTTCATAACGTGTTTCTGTTACATAGTTTCAATTTAAAATAGACGGATAATTTTATGAAATTCAATTTAAGAATAAAGATTCCTAAATATGTTCCTAAGCGAAAATCAGGATGTAGAGAAATGGCCACAATGAATTTTTTTTATTTCGATTCGCCATCTTAAGAAAGTTATCACCTACCAGCGAGGTTTATTGCAGCCCCGTGTATGAACTTATGTAGTACCAAAACTATTTTAAAATAAATATAATACTATAAACCGGTTTCTACACTCTATCCGTCCTAATGTATGCTTAGTTCTTTAAGACTACGCAAGGACTAAATTGTATTCTTAATCACACAAATATATAAAAAAAATCTATAGATACTTTTAAGCATATGACGAACAACTTGACGGTTCTTGTGTTACTTATAAAGGAAATAAAATTTATAAAATAAATATTTTTCAGATTATCCTTATGAAATAGATAAGTTTTACGATACTCGAAACGACGATAAAACAACATTTACACAAAAATCATTTAAAAAGGCTCATTCTGAAGAAAATAAAAGTTATCAGAACATCGGAGAGCTCGGCACTCATTCCAATTTGAGAAACAGTCCAAAAAGTAGCGAGGAATTAACTACGGAGCAAAGCTTTAACTACTCATTAGCAAAAAGTAATGCTGTAGATCCCATGTTGTATAAAAAAAATAACCAGTTTCCCAAAACAGAGGACTCGGCGTCCTCGTATAAGGATTTTGTTTTATATGAAATTGGAGACCCTGATGTATGGCACAAAGCTCAGGTACATCTTTATGAAAAGGTCAGCACGCCTGAGGGAAAAACAATGTGGAATGACTTCACCAAACTGCTCCCTGTGAGGTATCAGTCAATCAATAATGCTCAGATTCTAATGTAGTACTTTTTCTTCTTATCTCGGTTAAACCGGTCTTATTTACTTAGTGTAAGCGCAATGGATCCAAAATGGTCTAACCAAGACTTGACTATTCGTTATCGAACAAAGGATTTTATGGCAAGAGAAGATTTCAGCTTGCCTGCCGGTAGCTTTTGTTTGGTTCTTCCGTTGAGCTATGCTAAGGATAACCTTTTAAAAAATAATAAAAATATCGGTAAGATAAACTATCTCATATAGGTAGTATATATAGTAAATATTTACCCCCTATAAACATAATATTCGCGACCACTTATACTATTTAAACCAGCTAGTAACTTATATATTTAAATGAATTACTGCGAAATCTCAACCATATATTATGCGGATTTTACAATCCGCCTGCGACATATATACAGGACTAGCTGTTGCTCGCGACTTCGTCCCCGTCGGATCTATTTCTATTATTATGTTATAGTGAGTCAATCTTAGAAGATAGTCATATACTGTCGCAGACTTTTTTTTAGATCATTTAAAGAGGACTAATTCTTTCATACATATTATTTTTGTATCTCGAATCGTTTTCGCAGCGCACGCAAAGGAAGCCCTCAAAGATGTTTTTTCCATATTTTCCATTATATCTTCGCTCCTATTAGTCGCAGCGTGATGTTATGTAGCCTAAAGCCTTCCTCGATAAATGGTCAATTCAATAAAAAAAGAATTTTTCAATTCGAACCAGTAGA
>DWAJ01000651.1:0-29712 GCA_018238005.1 Eurema mandarina
GCGTCATGGCCAGCAGCGCCGCGCGCCGCAGCGCCGCGCCGCCGCAGTGCCACGGGCTCGCATACACCGCGCCGCACACGCTCTCGCTCTACCACGACACACACTATATAGTACACCTCAAGAACCAGCCTCACTCAATACGAGGACCAATAATTCTACTAATTTCTCATTTGTCTTCATGATTTAATACTTAACTTCTTAATAATCAACGAAATAATAGAAAACGGCAAAGATTGCTGACAAAAAAAAAGAACGGTACCTCTATAGTGAGCTCGTTGCCTTCGAAGCAGTAAATGAAGACTTGTCCCACCATGTTCATCAGGTAAAACGTCATCGACAGCATTCTCACGAACTTGCCCGTTTGCTGAGAAAAAGAGCTGAGTCACACTTAAGTTGTCGACGTCTAACTATGTAACTTTTCGATTACAATATAAACTACAGATAGGCTCTTACTACCGTCTTACATAAATCTGAAACTAAAAAAATCTAAAACTCTATCAAAGAGCTCAAAAGTTAAAACCAGTATAATAATTTTTTATGGGCTAGTTTTTACAAATTATTGTAAATTACCTGAATTAAACGTATTTTATTTTATTTATTTTATGAACTGTATGGACTGTACTGGATTGCGAGAAATTACATACAAAAACTAGTTGGAAAGCGGTGACGCAGATGATGACGAGTGAGACGGTGAACTGAGCGAAGGTGGGCTCCGAGAAGCAGCGCTGCAGCCGCGTCACCGTGGCCAGCACGGCCTGGTGCTCCTCCACACACGCGCGCATTCGCTTCTTGACTATCTCTTCTTGGCTTGGACTAAGACGCTGCCCGGTTGCAGAAATAATAAGATTTTTATTAAACTGCTTCCTTACATAACCAGAAAATTTACCCAAGAGTTTTACCATATCTAGTACTACTTACATTATCTTTTATCTCCATGTCACTGCATAAATTTCTGAAGGAATTGCTGAGCAGGCGGAACCTGCAGCGGCACTGGCCAATGAGGGAGGTAACCAGCATGTCCTTGCTGGCGTTCATGCTAGCCGAGAGGTAGAGAGATAGCGACTGATGGGTGTAGGCCAACTCATAAAACGGGGACACAGACGTGTTGAAGGGATACCTGAGTATTCAGAGTATACCATAAATGTAGCAAAAAATGATTTATTAACCATAATTTTACAAAAATGCCACCCAAATCTTATTGTATTCGAAATTAGAATTATATAATACTTGTTTCCTTAATATTTTATTTAAATAAAGAGCTTTATATGATAAGATAACATGTAGCACCCACCAGGCTCTCATAGGCAGTTGCTTCTCTTGTGACTCAAAAGCTGCAGCAAACGACAAAAGCAGGAGAGTGGACAGCGTCAGTAACGCGAACGCGATGAAGATTGCATTTATTTGGCGTTTACAACTGAAACACATTCTATTGATTAAAACAGTAGTTCCTATTAGTATGTGGTAGATCCAGTTGTTTAATGAACGTGCTGTTCGTGCTGTTTCATGGGCCATTTCGCATTGCCCAGCGCGCCCAAGAAATATTTTTTTCCCGTTCGAAAAATCCCTTTTTACGTCCTTATCTCAATTATTAAAATTTTCTATTTCTCACATTTAAAATAGTTGGTAAGATTATTTTGAATCAATTACTAACAATTACAGACAAGGGATAATACACAACTGCATGTAGAAAACCGTTACAACCTCTTAATGATAGCTTTATTGCTCCCAAAGTCTTGCATCCTTATAACCCTGTCATTATTGGTGACGATGTCCTTTATCCTGGAGGCCCGCACGAGCAGGTTGAGGATCTTGATGGAGTGGACCAGGTTGGTGAACAGTACGAAACCGGACGCCGTCATCAGCTGGATGTCGCCCCAGATCATAAATAAATCTACTGCTTGGTTTACTGTAAATGATCCTATAATATTTAAGTTTTATTTTAGTTATTTATTAAGGATAACTAGATAAAACTTCTCGTTTATGAGCTTAGGTACTGTAGCTGTATAAATTTTTGTACAAAATTTAAAGATTCATGTAAAAAAATACGCTTAAAATTAACGTTTAATTAAAATAAACGCATTATTATGATCTCGATTGCGTCAACGTTCAAACTATTTATTTTAAATGATAACTATTTACTAATTAGATACGTTACAGATAAAATAATTTGATCTTAATAAAAAGGACGTTTTCGGTTAGCTAGCATTTAGTTTAGCTCGCTTAGTTCGCTGCTAACTTTATAAATAATTCGTTCTCCACGATTTTAAATGTGTTTCCTGCGCCAGAAACTTCGTTATATCTTTTTAAAAATGCTTTTCATTTCAATTCCTGTAATTTTATTCATTATACAATTAACAATGCAATCCATGAGTAAATAAGTTAAGTTTCAAATTTTTATTAAAGGTGTGTGTACGAAATCAGCCTTTTACAATTAAATATCTTCCTTCCTTAAAATTTAATAAGTGTAAAATATTAACCCTTAAAATAGTCAGCATCGCTAGCCAAAAAATAATATCTCACCCAGGACTATCATATATACGATAAACGTACGAAAATAGTACAACCGTTTCCGCCATCCCGCCAAGTCGTCCGGCGCCCACAGACCCATTATTCTCAACCACGTCAAAATAACGCGTAGAGAAAAATTTACGTTGTGTACGACCATCTTAAAAGACCAACAACCATCGAATATCAAATCTTTGATTTTAATAAAGTTAGCATGTAGTTTTGATTTCAGCTGTTACCAACTATTTAACTTACTGTAGAATTCAATATTTTTATGACAGTTTGTTTATGCTTCGCAATTATGAAGTCATATTTACGTCGGTTAACTTTTATTGTTTAGAAATTTACTATGTGTTTGTTTTAACGAGTGGTTAAAACATAGGCATTTTAAATTTCTATTAATAAGTGTGGTTGAGAATTATTCCACTATGTTTATTCCTCTATGAATATTTTGTTTATGTTTGTCTGCTTTAAGCTAGCCAGTTAAATCAGTGAGATTATATTGTTTTATCGCTTACTGAACCAAAGAATTAAATCAGACATAACAACAATTAACATTTATTTTTCTGTTGTCACGATCACGAAACACATCAATAACATGTCGGTAACATAACATTACATTTTAAATATTTTAATCGTATTGTAGAATCTCCATTTAAAGTTCATTCTTCGTACTCTCCTTCCGTGATACGTTATTGTGAGATAAATCATGTCAATAACAACAAGAATAGAATAATAAAATAGATTTTCGACCATCAAGACGTTGGCCACATCTGACGAAAGCGTACCCACAATTTTCAGCAATTACTGACTTCGCTATTATGTATCGTCACACATCATTGTGCTATTAAAATAAATGCCGCTTGGAGTAGAGCATTTAAACAATTAAACATTATTTGCCTGAACAGCTTTTGTTTTCAGCAAGCTTTATCGAAACAATTCATTTATATAAATTATTTAAATTACAAGAAGTGTTGAAAATTCTAAAGTTAATACACATTTTAAAGAGGTGTTATAGACAGACACACATGACTCAGCATGGTCAATTTGTAACACCTTTCTTTTTGTATGGAGTGATAAAAGTAGTAGGGACGAGATAGGATAGGTGTGGGGGCTTACTATGGGTTTTTGGGGTTAAATTTAGTGTGAAATAAATTGCAAACAAATGATTACATTTATTTAACATCATAGTGACCGTACCAAATTAAATCAATAAGAATTATCGTGAATTTTTTGTACTAATTTATTTTTAATAATTAGGTTACACTCTCTCGACAAATGATTGTACGAGTATTACGAAGATAGGTGCAGACTAAACTGTGAAATACATAATTTTAATATTTGTAAAATGTAAACATATAGTTATAAGTCGCTTGCAATAATTGCTATCATTAAAATTGTTCTTAGCGTCGTAAGTACACTTCCTATCTCCGATCGTTCACTTGGCGAAGAACGGTAAAGAAGGTGTATGACGCTTTCATGATCTGTCAAGGAAAATATAAATTATTTATATTATTCTTTATTGTAATATTGCTATTGTAATAAATGTAAATCTTCATTAATGTATATTTTTTGGTGGTATGGATTTACAGCCGTCTGTTAGTCTATCACGTAAAAACTACTGAATGAATTGAAGTGAAGTTTGGCATGCAGGTAGACTAGACTCTAAATTAACTCATAGGATTTATTAAATATGTAGATGTAGTATATTCATACGAGTATTTTAACGATTCAGTGTCAGTGTCTAGAGGCCAGATATCGGAAGCATTTCAAAATGCGAGCGAGTTAGGATCAGTGACCGGAAACCAGAAATCGTAGAAGTCATTTATTATCAAACAGAGCGTGTGACTGTGAATGTTTAGAGGCTAGAAGCTCAAGCGGCTCACATTCCTGAAGGATGTGAGCGAGAGGTGCGTGAGGCCGGCGGCGGCGAGGCGCGCGGCGCGGCCGGCCCGCCAATGTGAGCCCTCGCGCGCTCGCAATAGAGCCCTCCGCGATCAAACCTTCATTACGAGAAACGGGCGGACATGAAAGCAAATGTCAAACTCACATATTTATTTCCAAGTATTGAATGTTGGGCTCCGGTTTCTCGGAAGATACGTAAACATCATTTTGTCGATGATGAAAGCGATGTGATTCTTTGTACTCAGTGCTGATTAGTCTAATTTTAACTTCACAAAAAATAGGGAGCAATTTGGCCTCTTGTGCTCCGTGTGCCGTGCCTCTTGTGCCGTGCCAGCGTGGCGTGCCCGCGGCCGGCCCGTCGATACCCGACGGACTTATTGGAATCTCGTAATTGAGCTAATCACATACAAAAAACTTATTGTTACTATTAACTTGTCTCGAGACCTCTCTCGCCTTCAAACTGACAATATTTTATATTCTCAAACAATACCGCTTAAATTCATCTGTCGATCCAATATTATTACTAAAAAATCACACGCATAAGTATATTTTTTATAGAACGGCTGATCCAATTAAAACGTACAATAACGGGGTAAGTCAGAAGCTTATTTATACCTTCACGCGCGTCGATATTCCGCTGTAGCTGTACCGAGCTCGATAGATTCATAGCCGCGAACATCAAAGGATACTGATAAATCATAACTCGCATCAATCGCTCGGAATTATTTTTTATTGCAAATCAGCATTAAATAGTGACAGCGCCGGCGCATAAATCTGACGAGCTCCTGGACGTCATCGCGTGAGATACATTTTTGTAAAGCGAACATCGTGGAGTAGCGGGCCGAGCGGCCCACCCTGCGGCACACCTGTTGCATCTATTTCCCGATCGCCCGATGGCACACACTGGAGCGTGAGCTGAATCTGTGTCGTCTATCAGTGCATCGGTGCATCGGTGTATCGGCCACTATCTTCGACCTAGCTCGCTTCGAAAGCCGGTCAAAAATCTAAAAGCAAATGAAAGTACCAAATGTTTTTCCTTGCAAATGGTGCGTGCTCGCGAGCGCTCCGACCGCGACGTGAAACTAATAAAAGTTATGATTCCTGCGAAGTGATATGTATCTACGGGCACGCCGGCGGCCGGCGGCCCACTGCGCCTGGCTTCCATCTTTTACGATCGTCAACAGTTACATATTTAATGTTTGATGTTTATCAACATTTCTTTCTTATGCAGCTTTTACTGGAGCGATAAATTATTTATCTTCAAAGAGTTGCTTATTTTCAAACTTTTGTTTCTGTTCGCCGGCGATGTTCGGTTTTACAACTGACGTCACGTGTAATATTAAGTAAACTCCGCGCGCTAGGTGAGAGCACGCCTCATTAAATGTTCATTAGGCGTCCGGCACCGATCAGGGCACCGGGCAGTGAATAGAGCCATAAGGGCCATATTAGCGCGGACGAGACGAACAATTGGCGCAGTGTATTATCAACTTCATTTTGAAGTATTAAGAATGATCCATAAATTTAAGATAACGCTGATAAGATTCGTCGAAGATGCGCAGTCGATTAAAGTAACTAATGATATCATTCCGCTGCTCACGGCCGCGTTACTCAGTAGTTTACATAACTGAGTCAGCCTGAAAAATGTGGAAACGCGACAGTCGGCCGTAACGCTAATTATTACTGTCGTTTGATATCTATGTAAACATGCCGTTATCTCTCTCTGACTCATTAACACCGCTATTACTGTCCCTTTTATGTTGCACAAAAATCTTTATCTGCCGCTTCGCTTTGTTCCTTCTCAGATCGTTTCACAATTAAAGTTTGCATCTGTCAGTTAACATTTAAATCGACAAGTTTATTCATTCGCAAGGAACGGCGCCGCGCCGCAAGAAGCAAATGCGAATCGAATGACATTATGAATGTGTATTTTAACAATAATAAAATAAACACTCGTCGGTTTATTCGTTAGTCGAACATTTGGCACGGACTCAATAATATTCCGCGGCGCGTTCCAAAACAAACGCATTCGAGAGAGTATCGACATTTGTCACTTTCACACATAAATAAATAAAAATTATTACTCATCGGGATAGTTTGAGAGGTCGGGCTCTGGCGGGGCCGCGGCACTGAGCAGTGAGCAGTGAGCAGGGAGCAGTGAGCAGGGAGCAGTGAGCAGACGGTCGTGAGCCGTGACGAGTGGCAAGAGGGGCAAGTGGTGTCGCCGTCGCAGATATTAGCATCGAGCCACGATTCCCGGAGCCACCGCGCCACCGCGCCACCGCGCCACCGCAGATGTGTGCCACCAAAGCAAATGATCTTCAATCAATACATTCATTAAAGTTTAATCAAACGCCTCGCCGCCTCCAGGAACACTCGTCAGAGGGAACTTATTGTAATAGCTAATTAATATTAATGACCCAATCCAGATACGTGTTCGAACTCATTCCAGACTATACATTAAACATCGACTAACAGGATAACGACGCGTCGCGCTTATCTCGACCTGTGCTGTTTGACGCTCGCTCGCTTTCGCAAACATCATTTCTTACGAACTTGAAAAATACGATCACAAGCTTCAATCAGTGCTCACCGTGCAGGCCGGGACTATCTGTGAAGTAATTTCTATTAGCATGCGATGCACTAACATCTTAACAGCACTTTGAATATTACACCTCTTATTAGAAAACGCACGGAGTAATAATGGATCTTATAGTTTAGGATGGATGCAATTGAAAGTTGACTTTGCATAAATCGAATAAGAATCAATTTAGGGCACCACAGCGAGGTTGGCACGGCAGGCCGGAGGCAGGCGGAAGTGGGCCTTACGTCCCAGTTATAAGGGCGCGAGTGGCGTGCGCGCGCCGCGAGTGCGCCGTCACATGTCGCCGCGCGTTAGTTCGGAGCAGGCAACACGTGTAGAGAATATGTCAATTCATTATAAACTTTGTGTAGCGTTGAAGATGATTTGTGACATATTATCGGTATAAAGCCCTATTTGTTTCTATGTATCCATTAAGGGGGGTATTGTCTGATCGACCGAATTCCCCGTAATTGACAAATTTCGTGAGATGCCGCATAATGGCGTCTGTATAATTGCTTTCTGGTTGATAATTGAGCTTATTATGGGAATTGTTCCTGGTAACCGTTTCATCGGCTCGCTCGTCGATCGCTATGAAGGGATGCTTATTCTAATTATCGTCCGTCCTATTATCTCTTTTTACGACTCAAATCGATTTCGCGGAGTCCGCCCGAGCCGCCCGAGCTGCGAATGCAATCACGACATGTCCAAAACAATCGCGCTCATTGTTTTTATTGAAATTAATGCAAAAATCAATCGAATCAAACTTTGTGGCCCCTCTTGTTCGTCCTCGTACATTTTTCTTCTCGCCCCAGCCTCCGAGACAATGGAGATGGTTATTAATATTCCAATATAAAAAACATCGGTCCTAAACAATAGGTGCTGTTAATTTACTCATTAGGGATTCACGGGGAGCCGGCGAGGGTGGCACACTTGCAAATTCCCTAATAATGGAATCCTTTGATACATTTTATGGGACCGATGTGAATTTTGTGTGTTCTCATAATAACCTAAGATAAAAGGTAATCAGACTCCAGCTTCGCTCAATTTTCGACGAATTTATCTTACGATTTTGACCCGATGTAACAAAGAGAGTCGTTAATCGTTCGCCGCTTATCTGTTGTGTATCAGTAAAACAATTCTTAGTTACTTTTACATAAAAAATTGGAGACCCAGAACGATTATTATCATTAAACTATACTATGTCTTATAAAATAATAAATAGAATTATGGAAAAACCTCTCGTCCCTTTAACATATTTCTGTAAGAATTGGTTTTGAGGAGAACTTTGCATAAGGATGAAATTGCCGTATTCCAAATAAAGTATCTCATATAATTGTTACATCGCTGGCTCCAGTGTTTACATCAGATCTGATGAGATTTCCCGAGGGTCGGAAGCCATGTAGCGCACGACATGATTGATATTAACCGACTTACTATTGACGTGACATACATTTTGAATATTTACGGAAAGTATTATGAGACCCGTATACGCTTAATGAATACGGCGCTAATTTTTACACGTTATATCTCGTCATGATCAAACTTGGAACAAAGAGCAATTATTTTATTTGCATTTATAGATAAGCAACCCTAGAGTGGATTAATTGCAGTTACTTTAATACGGAAAGGAACACAAATGCCGTCCGCT
Source organism: Eurema mandarina (assembly GCA_018238005.1). Lineage (NCBI taxonomy): Eukaryota > Metazoa > Arthropoda > Insecta > Lepidoptera > Pieridae > Eurema > Eurema mandarina. Next base: position 8,640 of record DWAJ01000651.1, read on the forward strand.
GAATATTAACAAGCCGAGTCTCTCGAATGTCGATTGTAATAACCTCGATTGTTACGTTTCGATCAGCTGCCGTATAAATCATCAATATTTGGTGCATTATTCCTGCTCGAACAAAACACGCGATAATTTTACTACTTTGACAAAAAACTGACCACGTGTCATGGGGTCCGAACTGGTTCTAACCGGTTCTTAATAAAACACCATTCAATCGGATGCGAATCTAATCCCAAAAGTTTGGCGAGCTCAGGGGAATGTGTGCAGAGGAAGTTCGCTCTTATATCGCGGCCGTTACGGGCGGCTTTGGCTCGAGGAGTGCCGGTATCGGAGTCGCCGATCGATGGCCGTGCTGTGCCCATTCACCCGCAGTGTCCAGCTGGTGATCCTCGGCTGATCTATTGATATGAAATGCTTAATGACGAATCGTGCTTTATTTAACCTTTGTTTATCGGCTTCCTGTTTGTTGCCGCGTCTTTATTCTGGAGACATTTCTTTCTGATCCGCACGGATTAGGGCAATTTATTGCCGAGCTTCATTTTCATTCGTTTCCGATTAAGATTGTGACTACAAATATCGAAATGAATGTCGAAACGAAATGTTGTAAAAACGTACGCTGTAGTCGGGGCCCGGGGGAGCTCGCAAACAGTGTGAAGCAAAAAAACTGAAAGCCTTTGGAAATATTTCAATTAAATTGAATATTTGCGAAACAAAAGCGTCAAAAGCGTCTTGCATAAATTATTCCCATTTTTTCCCCCACTTCATTGTACAAGATATCGTTAATATTAATTTTTTGACACGGAAACAAACGGATCTTAATATTCGTTGTGTTCCTTTGTTATTTTAATTCCGTTTTGAGCCGATCCACAGATATCCGATCTCCGCTTTGCCCACTATTTACTACCCGATGGAAGGGGGTCGCGAGAAGTTTTTTAACTTTTCTAAAAAATTTCGACGCTTCTTGGAGCTTTTATTTCAGTGTTTCCTAATTGATCGAATAGGAAGCATGCAGCAAATAGTCTCCCATGTCATGCGTTGACAGTGGCGTGGCAGGTTCGGCTCCGGGGCGAGTTCCGCTGACGCAAGCGTTATCTCGAGCGATAAATCGATTTGGCGAAGTATCGAGTATCGATCTTCCAACACAATCGGGTCAACAGCCGCCTTATCGGCGCGGGTCAGCTCAAGCGCTACACATATTACGATTCATTGTTTTTTACTAAATATCGGTACGAACACCGCTTTTCAAACTTTTTGTGAAATGAAATACATATATTCGCCTATCGCGTCCGCTCCGTTCAGCATGACATTCGAATAGTATCTGTGAAGCGAATTCAAAATATTTCTAACAATAATATAAAGTTGGTTATAATGTAATAATATAAGATAAAATAATTTGAGGCAGATATGTAGGAAATTATGGCTATATAAACGAATTTTATAAATTTACTCATTTTTAATGACAGCAATAAGGAAAATACTAATGCATATTATTCAAGATCGTATGAGCGTGAAGATCATAAAATCCGAATACAATAATTCAATTCAATTACTAAGAGCATGCTGTAGCCTATAGTCGAGTGAGCCCCTGAGCGGTGAGTCAGTGAGCCGGTGAGCCGGTGAGCCGGTGAGCCGGTGAGGTGGTGAGCCATGAGCCGGTGAGCCGGCGAGGACGACTCGCCTGTCTAACATAAATATATGTAACAAAGTTTGAGAAGCGTTACCAAGATTCGGAAACACGTGTAGGATTTATCGTATATATCGTTATGTGAACACAAATAGCGAAGTACAGATAGCAATTACACAATCAATTTTATTCATTATTCGGCCAAATCGCACATATCCGTTCAGTCACACTGTGTTGTAGTATACAGTTGGGTATGTACCTCTCTTTTATCAGACGAGTAGCGTCATCTTTCATTAATTATTTAATTTATACTAGCTGTCCCACGCGGTTTTACCTGCGTCCAGAACACCATACTATTCTATGCGTGTAAGGCGCACGATACTTGCCAATTATGTGACTTTTTATAAATATAAGAATTTTCAAAATCACATTCGAAGATTACAACGAACGAATTTCGCTTGTAGATAACAAAAACAATGATTATTATTTTTAGAAAAGGCTACCGGTTTATATTTCTCGATCCGATTAATATAGTTATACATATAATGTTCCAGTGACTTCTACTGTTTGTTCAGCTTTTTGCTCAGCGAGTTCACAAATAAGGTTAATTACGTAGCACGTAAAAAATTCAATTATACAATTTGATTTTCGGTTTACATACCTACTTATCTTAAGTTTATATTTCCTTGTCCATTTTAGTTTGCAAATATTTTCTATACATATATTGACTTATAGTAAATTATTTTGGGAATAAATTATTATGATAATATGAGTTACAGTAAATATAATATTAGTTAATAAAATGGTAAGGTTGAACGTAAAGCGGTCGCAGTCGGAGCCCCTCATTACGGGTTAACCACTTGCGAGACAACTATACACAAATAAATATCTATTCGAATAAAACAATGGCTTGTCCCGAAACAAAACATTACACCATCCGTTTAAGCATTAAGCAATTTACCTAATGTTCTTGTGAGACGCGCAAGCGAAACGCGACGCTCGCGATCGGCGATACGATCGATATTTAATTAAACGTACGATATCTTGTAATGCTCTCTCCGACTCGTGTGTTGCGGCGTAAGACAAACAAAAAAGGACTTTAATTGTGGCTGTTATGTTTGTTTATCTCGTGATAGAGTGTGCGAGCGAGCCTTCGTCTGTGGCGGCTGCTCTCCAGCGGACAGGCTACCTAATAGTGTGTCGTTACATTAATGCCACTATTTATGAAAGTCGGAATTAGCCGACCTCATTGATTGATACCTCACCACAGAAGTAGCGGCTCACTTCGACGCGATGATCAAATACCGTACTATGTTTAGATTTTTATGTCCTTTTTTTTAAAACGATTAACTATTATAACCCTCAGGTCTAAAGGGTATTCATCCGTCCGTACATTGAGGACATTAGGTACTTCCAGTACTATGTGGTCCAGTAATTGTTGAAAGAAAATTTAAAAAGGCGTTGTGCTTCCCTCGACCGTCACTCTGCGAAGTCATTAGCACCTGTAAAGCCTATATGTTTGTGTCTGTATGTGTGTTTATCTCGTTTCTCACGCACACACAACTTGTAGGTTTTCACACGATGGTATCGATAATGTAAACACGTTGCAATTTGCGGCGTCGCGCGGCTCCCTTGAGCCACCGCGCGACACCCGTGGATAATGCCTTCGATTCCCGCTCCATGCTGTGCCTCTAAATAATATAAGGTCCAATATGTTGTACTTCACCTACTTCTAGGTCTACGGTTGAAGTGAGACAACTCAATTCCAAAAGAAATAAATTCCGTCGAAGTAGGATCGCTCGGTCCACTTAAATTCAAAAATTCAAAATGTAAAGTAACAATCGGCGCGGCGGCGTATTATCGTACATTGTCACGAACAAAGCGACCCCGATAATTGAGAAGGGCCTAATACTTTCGATTATTTATTTAAGTATTTCGCCACCTGAGCCTTCCACAAAAAACAAGTATTAATTAATTACACAATAACCGGTGCGACGCGAATTTAAATCTTATCGGGAGAGCGCGAAGAGCGCGTTCGGCGCACGCGGGCCGCGGCGCGGGCCGCCCGGAGCTTTGTGGGAAAAATATAAGATTGCTTTTCTTTTTGAGTTGATTTTGTTTTAATTCGATGTTTTTTGTTTAACCCTTCTTTGACTTTTTACTTCGCCCCGTGTTGATGTTTGATTACTTTAAAAGAATTATTTTGATAGCGATCCGAGCGACGGACGCGCCGTCCTCCGGGTTGCAGTTGGGAAATTTAAAGTTTGATGACGTAATGACTGGTCTGCGGCCCGCTAGGGTGCATGGAATGGGACTTGGGAACGATGAAATATCAGTCACGGCGTAGCGGTGTCATCGCTGGGCGCTCGCGGCGAGCCGACACACAATTAAAGAGGAAAGCGAGCGCCGCGAGTGCAGCGAGCACTAACGCTAAGACGAATGTTGCGGAAAATCGAAGCCCCCGTCTGCAGGGACGCCTGATTTACGGCCCGCCCCCGATCGGGGCTCTCTTTTAATTTTAATACACTCGCCTTGTTTGCTTTTTATTGTACTTTTTAAATTCGGCCGCGACGTTTTATATCGAGTCGCGATCGCGAGAGGGTCCGCCTGTACTCTGTAGGGTCCGCCCGTCACGTGCTCTCACACAAATTCGTTTCGTGACGCGAACGGGTTTCCCGCCGTTTGGTGTTAAAAGTTAATATATGGGCAGACACAAGCTACTACTACTACGATAAATTATTTTTATACTCTCCGATTAGATCTTATAAACTTCGCATTATTTGTAGCTAAGTAAATAACACTTAAAATGAGTAGTAACACGATTTGTAGCAGGCTGGCGGCCGCGCTGCGCCTGCCTCGTTTCTTGCCGATTGATAATTCTTCCGCGATCCCTCATCCTCTACAATAATACAATTAATTCCCTCACGCCGAGACCTACTTATAAATGTCTTAACGTAACCCTTATAAAGGCTTCAACACACTGAGCTAAAACGGCGTACGATATTGTAAATTAAATCAATTAACAGATGCATAAAAATAGTAAAAAATCAAATACAAATATAATGAAAATCGGTGGCCATGTCCACACTTCATTGAGCTCAATTGCTTGATTTTAGCCTTAACTAATGCTAATGTTACATTCATTTTGTTTTGTCATCTATGAATATTTTGGATTTCTTTCATAAGTTATTAAAGATCAGATTTAAAATAACAATGAAATTAATATTAATGGTTGTTATGAACTTTAAATAGCGATTCGACTGCTTACTCCTTACGAGTAAGCAGTTAATTTACGAGTGAAGCAGGAGTAACTCGTAAATTACACAATATTCCTGTTTCAATCGAAACATCTTTTACAATTGTTCTTTTGCTTTCAGGTAAGCTCACCCCGCGCTCACCCCGCGCTCACCCCGCCCTCGCCCTTCGGTAAGTAGATACTTCGCTCTCGTACTAATTTATCGTCGTACATAATAACCTATATTTTTAATCTAATCACGCGAGACTAAGTAATAAAAACAAACAATATAAAGCGATTGATAAGAACACTTAGCACGCTATCGACGGGGCCCACTTCCAAATGATTTCGATTTGTCAATCGCCGATTGTTTTAAAGAGCGCCATTAATACGGATAATCTCAACCGTCAAGCGGCGCTCGCAATCGCGTGACTATTAAAAGGTTCCATTTTTAACGTGACACGGCGCGGTATCGACTGTCACTCGGCCGCACAGATTACATTGAACGATTGACGGTTGACGTTTGATTCCGATTGAACCTCATACAGGGTCGCCACCACCGCCGCCGCCGCCGCCACCGCCTCCGCCACCGGCTCTGCTCTGTTGAATCAATTACAAAGTTCACCTCATCCAAATAAAAAAGGAACGAGCCCCGTTCGCCGATAGACGGCAGTCGGCAAACATAAGGAATCTGCGCTCAAGAGGCTACACAAAAAAAGCAAAATTATGAATGTACTCCCACAAAACCTCCTTGGAACACGAGTAAATACTCAAAGGAAAGCCATTAAAAAAGAAAAAAGCATCAGCAAGCAGTTTGGCGTTTGGCATTTGGCAATTCGCGTTCGGCGAAGGAGCCGGGCCGCGCCGGCGACGAGTATCGGAACGCACTCCAAACTCATTGCCGCTTTCCGAACCATAAACTGTCAATAAAAGAAAGCGTACGACTGCCTCCATCTGCATATTCCCGCCGTTAAAACGCCAAAACAAAAAGAGAATAGTATTTAGCGACGAATTAATAACCCGTTGAGAGCGCAGTATTTTTCCTTCAAGTGTTTTTACGTGATATCGATTTCGCATTATTTCGTGCTGTCATTAGTAAATTTAATGAATGAATGTAGGGCGTGTCTCAGGAGCCGGCTCGCGGGGCCGTGGCCCGCCAGGCCGCAGGTCCGCGCGACTCCGACGACGCGGACGTGATTGATGCGCTCCGGACTCCGGTGTCCCCGCGTCGCGCCGTCACATCGTCTTAGCGCCATTGATTTTTGATGACGCGCTCTAATTGTTTCATATGTAATCATGCGTCACCGGCGTCACCGGCGGAGGGGGGCGTGAATGAGCCTCCGTCCTCCTGTCGTCATTAACTACCACCATTTATTATAATATATCACATTTTCACATAACATATTAACTTATGTTATTGTGTTGTAGCACCCTCTCAACGCCCGATGAGCTTCAAAACTGTTAGAGTGACATATTACAATATTTTAGTTTGATTTGATTGGCACATTAGCAGACATTTAATTCATAATCTCATTAGATATCGTAAAGTTATAAATATAGTTCTAATATGTAAATGGCAAGCCCCACATGGTCCGGCCGGGCGGGCGGCGGGCGCGCGGAGCCCACATCAAGTTTCAACTATTTTTGCGCAACTTCGTGATTAATTACACACATTTATTAGTGGCATTGTGCTCGACTCGCGGCCGGAGGGGGCGGGGATGGGAGGGGGGTGTCGAATCGCTCATATCATGTTATAACGTCTACTGTTTTTAAGGGGTTAGCAAAGTCAAGACTCGAATATTGATATATTTAAAATAAGTAAATCATGATGTATAAGCACAAAAGGTACCTAAATACGTATATTTTTAACTTAAAATATTAGCTGCACTGTGCGGCTACTACTTTATAGCACCACCTTTAATATATTTTGTAAAAGTGTAATTGCACAGAGCCGTCGGTACCGCGGGGTCGGACGGGGGCGGGGGCGGGTAGGCTTCGCGCCCAACTAGTTAAAGTATTGTGCTAATCCTGAACACCAAATTATCTAGATACGAAAATAGCAAAGATAACAATCATTAATTGCAGTGCCGAAAAGCGGGAATTTGAGTAAAGCAGACAATGCCGTGTCAAATATGGCGCGCGGGTCACGCGAGACGATACACCATTGTGTTTTTAGCGATCATTATTAGCCTCTATTTGCACGACTTCCTCCCTACCAGGAAACTTTCGTATCCCGACCCGTATCCCCAAGGTCGCCAATTATAATTGTGACGCTCACTAGCTCATGCAAACCAACAACAAAAGCTATCGGCTCAAATCATGGAAAAACTATTCGATTGGAAACATAGAAAAGTGGGCTAAGACAACAATCGATGGGGTTACATAAGAGACACGAGCGCCCCTCGCGCCCCTCGCGCCCCTCGCGCCCCTCGCGCACGGAGCGCACGGAGCGCGGAAGGGTTGCAGCGTGCATCACGTGTCCACCCTCATTACACCACTATGTAGTATGTACTGATCCCGAGGCGTCTTCCTCCGCGGTGACGTCACCGATGTGACGTGCTCGATGCGGCGACCTGCTCACGAAACGATTTATTATCGACTGCTTCGAACCCTTTATTGCCGACCTTGCTAATTAAACATTTGATAAATTAATTTTGCATTTGCTCGAACCTCCTCCGTCTAATTTATTATTCAGAGTATCGGTGATGTTGCTATGATTGGGATAACGGAGCTTTTTAGCATTTAAAGAACGTGGATCAAACTGTATTAAAATATAGGGGGCTTCTTGAGATGTGTAATTGCACAGAACCGCCAAACGTCAACGAGAGCAAAATAATATATCTGACTCGATATAATATGAGAGTGCACTCAGATTTCATGGGCTTAATTTATGTAATTGTATGTACGCGCGGGTCTCCGCTCTCGATGCCAAAATATGTACTCAAATTAGTTACTTACCCCTTATATCGACGAGATTTCATTCGATAGGGTCCGATCGCAATTTTTGATGGCGGCGTCCCATGAGCTTTCGCCCTTCGCGAGACTCGCCGCGTTGCCGCGTAACTGAATTATACATAAGCTAAGCCCCGCTTTAAACTATTAACCCCAACTATTGTTTATGTAAAAACAATGTTGCCTTTGAGATCACTGCGACTCGCCGCCCGCCCTCCGCCGAGCGGACTCAGGACCATTACATCTGTCGTTCGTCGTTACACACATATCTTATAATCAATTTTGGAACATAATAGATTGCTGAAAATCAACTTCACTCGTTTTCATTTATTTTTAAACAAATTTCCTTCAGTAAGAGACTCGCGGCCAACCCTTCGCAACCCTCGCGAGGTGAACAACCGCCTGAACGCCTCACAGGCCCGAGCGCCTCACGCTTCATCCCAGCTATGCGTCTGATCTCGGCACCGCGGCTGCCATCGCCGCCTCCATCGGCCCTCACAAGACATTTTTGTGACACAGACGCGATATCCACAAACGAACCCTGGAGCTCACACCGCTCGTATCGATCGGCAAATTTCGCAGCCCTTTCAAGTCGAATATTCTTCAAACGTAACAAACATTTTTAATGAAATACAAGATACAGCTACCTGTGAGCTAACTCCGACTAAATCCGCAATAAAAATAAACCCGCTGCAGCTCACGAGCGGGGTCACACGCGCACTTATCCGCTACGTGCTATCGAATATTCATATCTCTATGTTTTCGTAAAAAAACCTTCATTAAAATACTGGACCGTCGCCAAAACCGAGCATCGCCATGACACCGCACTTTTAATTAAAATTGATATGTATCAAATGAAGACATAGTTTCATGGAGGAAAATTTTAAATTAAAGTTTTTCGGATTCCGCCCAAGATAAATTCGACTTTATTCGCTAAGAGCTCTGAATAATATTGCGACGTGCAGTCAGCGTGTACCTGGGCCGCGTACAGGACACGACCGATCATTTATTGTAATAGACGTGGCGTCGCTCGCGAGTCGCGGCAGACTAACAATTTAAAAGAAGTATCCATGTTTCGGAATTCGATAAAGAGGGAAAACCGTTTATAAACGTATTCGTTAATTTAAATCACTAATAGTAACAGTTTGACGGCGAATGACAGGTGACAGGTGACAGACGAAAGACGACAGGTGATACTTTTCGTTTGCTTGGCTTGTCAAAGACCCCCAAATCTTTGGTCGCTCGCGTGAAGTGCTGGTATTCGTTGCAGGGATAGCTACTGACGGACAAACAATCTAGTACCACGCAGTGTTTTCGTACAAAAGGCGAGCGAGCGCGCGAGCCGGCTTCACTTCACTTATATTAATAACGTAATCAAAAGATGCCTGCGTATGATAGCTAAATAAATACGGTGAATTAATTTGGCATGAAGCAAAAAATAAATAGCTTCGAAAACAATAAGACGCGAAGGAAACCCCACATCGGTGAAATGTGACTCATTAATTATTCGCTAACAAGAGGAAATCATATTAAAATGTATAGAATACGCGAATCCAAACGATCCATTCGTATTTCGTATCTTTATTAACCGCGCTTACTTGTGTCGGTACTGTACCCGTACACGCGTACGGCGCGCTCACTGCGCGTGTGTGCGTGTGTGCGGGTTTGAGATCATTTGTGTGCTTCTACCATAAGTATTTAAAATATCGATCTCATTAAAGTATAGATTAAGTGGCGTGGTTAGTAGCCAGTCGGCAGTCGATAGTGGGCAATAGGCAATAGGCAGTAGGCAGTAGGCAGTAGGCAGTAAGGCAGTCGGCTCGCCATCACGCCTTCACCCTCCAACTCAAGGTGCACAAAATGTAACGAAACTCATGCATATTTATAAGTAAACGTGTATTATTTAATGTCTGTGTGTGCGGGGCGGCCCTAATAGCAGATATTCAATCAAAATCAACCCCTTTCTGCCGATATCTTGCAGACCCCCGCGCTGTTTTGTTTTGTGGATCTATGTTATGGAATTTTTGATGCTTCTATTTTTAATTATATTTTCATCTGTTCGGTCGCGCTCCTCGGCTGCGATATTAAATGTCAAATCAAAAGGAGACATTCGTACGTGAGTGGCTCCTTTAGGTATTAACTACTGGGTACTCGATACCTCATGTTGCTCGAACATACTTCCAGCGATTTACTTCCGTCATACGGCAAAGGTGACAAGCAATAAATTGTATAGTTTCTTGTTACGAACGGCAGGTAATATACAATTACTCGAACTAGTCGGCTCGGGAGGGGAGCTCACTATTATCCGAGTCCCTCGATCTAAGATCGACGACCATTGTACACACGATATTTGCATATGAATGAACACTTAAAACTATTTATTAGTAAGAACAAGACGGAACTCGGCGGCTAGCGCTGCGACTCGAGCCGCTCCGCATATGAACCGCTTCAAGTCGCAGACCGCACCAAAACTTTTCACGGTTTTCCTTTTAAAATATTTTCACATATGAGAAGAAATTTTCATCAATATTAAAACAAAGGCACGTCCAGACGGGTAAAAAAAGAATTAAATATTATGCATTCGTGAACCGGGGCATTTAGACAGTATCGCATGAAACGAGCGTAAATCTTCGGCGGGGTGTCTGGACCTAACTCCGCCATGTTTATGTATAGATATTTAAAATATTCCCTTTGATACGAATGATAATTCGGCTGGCAACCCGCCGGCGCCCGCCGGTGCCCGCCAGTGCCCGCCGCAATGTTCGATTTCATTTTGTTGGATGCTTAATTCCATCGAAGTCGGCTAACGAGGTTAGTTGTCTATCGCTCTGTATCGGCTGCTCACTCACGCCAGTAGGGCAGCGCGCGGGGCACGCGGGGCGGGCGGGGCGGGCGGCTCACGACGCATCAGTAGCGAAATTAATAACTGTTGACACGAGATTGAAACGTCGAACAATATGACATGCGAGTCAAAGCGAGGAGTCGCCAAACTTTTTCCGACTCGTTCGAAGTTGTCGTCGCCTCTTTGTTGGCAATCAGCCGCTACTTTGTAAGGATGCTCGTCCCGTCCGCGCCGCCCCCGCCCCGCCCCGCGCCCGCACCCGCCCCCGCCGCCGCCCGCACTTTGATTTCCGAACCGCTTTGATTTCAACTTTTAAGCATCTCCAGTTTTGACGTCGAATATTGCATTTCCGTGTATGTTTAATATGATATTTGTTTTGTTAGTAGTTTGCATAAAGTACTGGAGCATCGCTCGATAAATTGCTTTCGGCCGTCTGTGTTTCGTAATTGCTTCAACTTTGCATCCAATCGCTTTTATTGTAATACATTAGCGCCTAAGATGGTCGCCGTAGTAGCTAGTTGGGCAAATGAGTAGGATGGTTCTAGTAGATAGGCAGGTTCTTCGTGCTTCCTTTCTTTCTTTGAGCAGCGAGCTGCGACGGAAGCAGAAAGCGCGCTCCATTCGGATGAGTTGCAATAAATGTTGTGAAGGCCATAAAGATGTAGCCGGCTACGCGATCATGCCAATAACACTCAGTCTCTAGTTATAGCCATTGTGTCGCACCCCACAGCGCACACCGCACCGCGCACCACACCGGCCGACCCTCCGACGAAAAATAATAAATTATTTTAGTTAGTATGCAAATAAGCAAGGACCGATATTTTAAGCTACACCCCATTGGGACTGTGCCATTTTTTATAAAATATCTGTTCTCAATGAGTCGGAAGAATAATTCATTCCGAAAATGATTACTCGTTCGAATTTGGCCGAAGTCAACAAAATAGCGGATCGCAGACGCAAGCTTAGGCTAATGAATTAATTTACTATTTCGAGGTCAGTGCTGGCACTTTCACAAACATAGTTCTCGCGAACCGAGGGCCTGTATCACGTATGCAATGATACGACGCAATGATATTTAAAACGAAGGGATTATTATTAAGATTATAATATTTAAGATTGCTCATCGATTTTATGTAATACTCGCATCTCGTCTCGACGGGTATTATTTGTTTTTATGTAAATGTGGCGGGACCTCTTAGCGGCCGCGCGAGCGAACTGTTTCTACATTTTACGTGCTTAACACTCCACCGCGGTGGCGCAAGCCCTGCCCGATGCACCCGGCCGCATGGAGCCGCGGACGAGCTTGCGTGGAAGCGCTCATTTTAATATTACGACACTGTTTATCGTATTGCATCTGATCGCACGATGAACGCATTACTACAGAGTAGACAACATGCGGTCGAACGCGGGCTCCGCCGTCCAATGGAGGTGGAGGTTTAAACAATAACATTTGAAATATTCAAAAGCTGAAAACAATACCTTTACGCGTTTAATTATGAAGTCCGTACAAATATCTTTCGATACATCAACACCCTTATAATGCGGCGCCCACAAAATTAATATAGCGGAGGCTCCGTCAAAAATCATTACATTTTATGGGCGGCCGAAGTAAATGACGCTCATACGCGCGGCGCGGCCAAGTTATCAAATGGGAGTCGGGCGAGAGGCCGGGCGGGCCTCCGATCTCCGAGGATCAATTTACATATTCACAGGTTTCCGCGATTATGTACCGTTTGATCCGAGCGCCTTCGCCCACCCGATGCCACTAACTCTTGCTCATAACTTGCCCCATAGTACTGGCATCGGTCGCCAATAAGCAATAAGCAATGCCGCTGACCAGCCCGTGGCCCGTGGCGAGCTACAACAATGGGCGCCAGCGCCGCAGCCGCAAAGGTAACATTTTAATTAGTGCGCCTCGCCACTCCGCACTCCGCACTCCGCACTCCGCACACTCCGCACTCCACACTCGGGATACACGCAAGAATTATTTTCTTCGAACATTCTCTGTATTCTAATTACACATGTATTCTTAACAATGAAAATTCCAATTAATTCTTAACTAGATGTACGACAAAGCGAACTTGAATATGTGAGTATTTATTTGAAATTTTGTTTGCCGCAAATTAATTACGACACAAATAAGAGTTGAACTCGATACGAGAAGTTTGTATCGGCCGCGGCGTCTGTTTCATAACGAGCCCGTGCTCCCGTGCCTTATTGTGATACATACATACATACATACATACATACATATTACATACATACATACATACATACATACATACATATTACATACATACATACATACATACATACTGTAGCATATTGACAACTAATAATTTTGATTGAGTAATTACGGAATAAGCAATTACCCTTTTTCAAGTAGAGTTTTCCGTCGGGTGCATCAATATATAATTAATGAGATGGCGACTTTGCGAAGTATCAGAGCAGGCCGCGCTCAAGTGAAAGCTGCGTGAGGCCAGCTATAGGCGACCACGACACTGCCCCATACGACAAAATATAATATCGATAATGATACATTGCCAACTATTTTTGTTGAATATTATGAGTTATAAGGTGTGAGAGGGGGCGATGTCCGCGGCCGGGCGCCGCGCCGATCGCCTCAGACATTCGCATTAATATTACAAAATTTGATTATCCCATAAAAGGCCCGCTCCATAAAATTCTCTAGTTGCTATAGTGTGCAACGAATTAGGAACCCTTTTGATCGCACCCCGCCGCCCCGCCGCCCGCCGCCCCACACCCCCGGACCCCCCCACCATTCATTTTCATAATAAAATCGTAACAAACGATCCAGGTAGCGAAATATGGAGAGAGATCCCGAATTTATGCGAACTCGATGTTTTGATTTATATAACTCCTTGTCTAGCGGTCACTGGCTCGCGGTCACACGTGGTCACACGTGGTCACACGCGGTCACACGCAGTCACACACTGTCGTCTGTCACACGTAGTGACACGCGCTCACACGCTACATCTCCTGCGACTCCACGACCTGCTCACCTGTGCTTAAAGAATCATAAGTTAATGTGACATAATTACCACAGGAACTTTATTGTAGACAGTTTTATAACTGTTGTCATTCATTACATGACGTATAATTGGGATAGTAGTTAGTACCGCGATGGTGCGCTGAGGAATGGATGCAGATTGCAAAGGATCAAGGAAGCCACCACCATCCACGGTGCGCCCCCGCCCCCCGCGCGCCCCTCGCTCGCCTCGCCTCCGAGACCCCGATCAATCTGTCTGTGCGAGATACAAGCCTCTAAAATCTAACTATTGTTCACCAATAGCAAATTTCCATTCGGATTTATTCATTTGTCTAACTATTGTCGGCAACTTCCAATTTAGAAACGATAACTCGAGCTAACTCGCTTATATAGAGCGAATAACTTTCCCCATAAATAATAGTTTTGTTCGAACAAATGCGCGTCTTACAGAAACAAGCGGGGCAACAAGTACACACACACACACACACACACACCAGTAAATCGTGCACAAATCGTGCTCACAAACACACATTGTTTTTACTTATGAAACACTTACGTCGTTATAAGAATTTGTTTTTGGGTTGGAAACTCTTTGGTACGACAAAGTTTGCCAAAGTTTAAGTATATCAAAAAGTGGGAAAAAGTCTTTTTTTTTTCAATAAAACAATAACGTATGTCAATCGTTTTATATTAGTTGTAGTGATTGAATGGCGCGTGTGGCGTGTGTGGCGTGTGAGGCGTGTGAGGCAGTGTCGCACGGCACACTGCGATAAATTTGGCGGCGATAAGAATCGAGTCGCACAGACGCAATTTTCATAGATATGGCTCAATTAACAATCGGTTTCAATCGCGAAGACGTTCCTGGATATAATAAAGTGCCTCCACGCCCCTCCGGCAATCTTATTTCTGTTTGGAATATTGCGGTGTCAATTTCGAGTATTGAAGCAAGAGCGGGCGGCGCGGGGCTGTCGGCGGGCGCCTCGTGCTCCACTGCGTACTGGCGCGTACCTCCGCGATCTCTCGCAAGTCGCACCACGTCTACACCTTGTCGTGTTTTATTGCGCTCGCATCATGCAACTGATAACACAGCTACTCATTACGTGCTCGGAACGAGCGTTACTCATACAATTTTGAAGACTAAAACTGTAAAGTTTGCAAACATTTGAAAACGTATCATAAAAATACGCCCAAATTGCGCGTTTAAAATCAAACCGGAGCAAACAAACCTTTCGAACGTCAAACATTAATAGCGGAGCGCTACGCAAACAATGTTACCATAATAAAATTGTGTACAAAAGAATTACACAATTTGGAATTGCGGCGAGTCCCGCGCCCCGAGCTCCGGGCCCCGGGCCCGGGCGCCGGGCCCCAATGCGTCAATATATCAATGATCGTCAATAGCGGCCCCCTCGCTGACGTATCGGTGATTACCGATCGGTCGCGCGCCCATGTTGTGATCGCGCCGCACTATTAGGCCATTGATCCGCTATTGAGTTGTCACTTTAATTCGATTATGCATTTGTGTTGCACTTCAACTCTTTGTGCTCGAATTAGAGCGGCGGTGACGATCGACAACATCAATAAATAACGTACACGTGAAGGGCTCCTCCGGCCGGGCTGGAGCAGAGCGTTATATTAATTGTAATGTATTTTATACGCCGTTCGCATTTATGGTAGGTACTTAATTACACACGACAAATAAAACAAGCTGAGCCGATACGTATAGACACTTCCCAAGACGACGAGGGGGAGATAGGAATCGTATGTTTTCGGATTAATTCGTTCGTAAAATCGTCTCCTCCGATAAGAATGGCAACTGCTGTGTACTAATTGAATCTACAATTGCGCTGGGATGTCTGATTTCATTAGACGCGATGTGTGTGTCTGTGTGCGTGCGTGCGGGGCCGAGGGGAGAGTGGGGGAGGCGGGGGGAAGGGGGTGCCTCGAGATATTACTGCCATAAACATTAACGAAAAATTGCTTACTTTTAATATGTCAACGATAATGGCCCGCCGCGATCGGGCCGCGCGCTATTATCACCGAGATGATTTCTAGAGCTAGATTTGCGTTCTCGCCGATTATTATCCACTGTGAGAGAAACACACCGCTCGCTCTGCAATCGTAAGAATCAATTTGAATATTCAGAGAGCGTTGCGTCTTGAAAACAACACGGCGGGGGCGAAAATGTGTATTGTTTCAGAATAATGGTATTTATATGCTACATTGGTTTCAAGGGAAATCACTCTCCGAATCGTCCATAACGTCTGTATCAGGCGCGCCGGGCCGCGGCGGCGGAACGTCGCAAGAGACGGACTAGTCGTGGCGCTTGCGACCTTCCGCTCGTGAGCCGCGCCCCAATTCGATATTACTTAAGCTCGTATTGAAATTTGGGCGGGGGCGAAGATTCGGTAGAATATTAAACATTCACGTTTATTAGTTTGTCCTCGACGTATTTGCGCGAGCGAGCGGGGGTAGTTTCGGTGGGAAACTGGGAAAGTGTGTTAACGAGCCGCCCGTAGTTTATTCAGCTAATGGGGATTGCATCGAGTCGCCGGCGCGCTCCGGTAGCGCGGAGTAGCGCGGAGTAGCGCGGAGTAGCGCGGAGTCGAGCGGTGTCGCTAACCGGCGCGCAAAAACTTTATAAGCAATAACTGGCTGATGCGAAAACTTTTTGTCGCGTCGCGCAACCTAATTGAAAGTTCAGTTCGACGGTTGCGACACGTGACGTGCCGGGCGACGACGACTCGGAGGAGACCGGCGCCGCTCGTGTGATCTAGTTTTTATAGAGATAAAGAGACGCACAAAGGGCGCTATCGGAAGGAGAGCGAAAGGGTAATGCGGGCATAAGATGCGCATCGTCACACACGGCCTAATCAGCCCCCGGCCGACCACCCCAACTTTTGCATATTGCCCGAACTTCCCCACTGGGGTGGATATTTTTGCTGGTAGGATAATTCTTTACCGCATCGACTGTTGCCGTTCGATTTTAGGTTTTGCCCCGTCGCTATACAGTTGCTTAGGGTGTAATGTGACAATGTCGCTCGCGGGAAGCTCGTCGTCGCCGTGGCCGGCGGTCGGCGCGAAGTGCGCCCTATTGCGAGCGCCGTAGGGCCGCCATCTCCGCAGATGGCTGCTGCCGCCCGGCTCCGAGCGACTCGGGCGAGCGCAAGGGTGCTATGACGTTTGAGGGATTCGTCTTAATTGTGAGTGTTGTGTTCTAGTATTGATTTTTTAATGTGTGTCTCGCTTTTATCTGTTGTTCGAATGTGAGCGACCGCATTTTCGTTTTAACTCTAATTAGCTGTTGTGCCATTTGATGCGCTGCTTTGACGAGTTGTGTTCGTTATCGCGAGTTTGGTTCGCGACGTCGAGTCATCTGTAAATCTGTAATACATGTGTTGATATTTTTCAATCTAATTAATGCTTAAGGGAAAGCATTATGTCGTTTGTGTGATAATAATAATAATTCTATAACGAGCATCATTTAAAGAGCTCGTGGTGAATATGACTATTGAATGTTGAAACACGGCAAATGTCCTCAGTGGAGCGCAATTAGCAGCGCAAATATTAAAATGCCCGTCCACATTGCATAGCCAGAGATGATCACAATGTTGCCACTATCAAAAAAGGACATAAAATGGAAACGTTTCTAGAAATCGCTAACCCACATCGTGCGGCAATTGATGTCACTTTTATTTATAATTATGAAAGCGCGGCGAGCGCGTCGTATGAAAAAATGATTTGCTGCATAGTGTCCACATAGCGGAGCCTCCGCGGCGCTGGAATGCTAAGTGGCGGCTCTAGCCGGCCTCGGGTCCCCTCCCCCCTCCTCCCTCCCACCCGACCACTCCGACCACTCCGACCAGACCGACCAGACCGACCCGACCGACGAGACCGACGCGCTGGCCGCTGGCCGCTGGCATCTGACCGGCAATTAGGCCTGCCTCTTAAACCGTCTAGATTATATTGAATTATCTTGTGCCATAACATACTTGGGTATTTTTAAACTCCACACTGACTGTACTTATTTATTTAATCGTTCCTCGAATTAATATCATTAAAATGTTGAAATGTCCTGTTTGTATTTTTACACGGGTCAATAGTATTTACGCTTTCAAGTTATTGTGCGCGGCTTCCGTATCTCATACAAGATTTAATTTCGCATATCGGAGCGCACGGCCCATTCAGACACATTTCCGATATCTTCCCCTTTCTTCAGTTGCTCAACTCCTTAATGCTGTATTTATATTATTAGCTTTAATTACAACACGTTGCTACTCCACGTACTACGGGACATAGCTAACTCGACGACTCGCCGCGCCGGCCACGCGGACGGCTCATTTGCTACATCCATACATTGCATCATTACTCGCCTCTCATAACTAATAACTAGCAGAGATTGAACAAAGATGTCAATATGTACCTTCTTTTACTTCGGACTTGTTAATGAAGCAGTCGGCAGGAGCGAGCGCGCGTGCCCAGTCTCAATCTCCGGATCGGAACTCCGTGTGCCGCCATTTCTCCCGCCGTCCAAATCTCCAAATTGTGTTACATCCATCGGCCTCTCAGTACAGCCCCAACCCGCCCCCGCTCACTCTTCCTCCACGTTAATCACACTGGACTGCTCTACTTATCTAAGCCATGTAGATGTTCTATAAAAATCTTTGAAATACTAAACACAAATTTGTTTCAAGTAGTAGCAGAGTACCGAGCTAAGTGCATTCTTTACCTCACCGCTCCGAACATGGCAACTCGCAACAGTTTAATAAGGCAACAACGAAAAAAGAGAAATTATATAATTTCTTTAATTTCCCCCTCACGGCATTAGTCAAAATTATCAAGTTAGATATCTCGGCGCGAGCGAGGAGGCGCGTGATGTATGCGCGCCAAAAACGCGAATTTCTTGTAAGGCCAGAACACACCGGACACACACCCCTTTCTCTAGACTTCATTTTAAAATTTTCAATGTGGCCATATATTTATATGAAATAGGTTGTCAATCCTATTTTGTTTAATAATTCTCTTTAATTGAAACGTTTATATCGTGCTTAGCCATAAGCAATTAATATTACCTATATAAATAATAATATACGTAGTAATACGGTCCGTAAGTCGCTCGCGGGTCTCCTCGCGCCCGCGTCGCCACTACGACAACCGATTTGCTGAAAAACGTATTTCGTTTAATTCGGAATGACTCCGGTATATAATTGCATCGTATCGCGTATCGCGTATCGCGTGCCCGCCGCCAGCACCCGCTCGCGATGACCAGATTGTCTGTTTCGGTTATTTATTGCTACTACTACTATTTACTTCTACTTATCTTTGCCTTTTGAAAAATTGCAACTGCATTTCCTTTTCTACTTGAGTATTTTTAAAAACCCTCGTAAAAATCCTTTGTTACCTATCTCATAGATCTACATATAAATTATCATGATTTACAGCCAGCCCGACTTCACCCCCGCCTCAATATAGCGACCTGCATTCGAATACGAACAATATCAGAAGCCCCAGAGCGCGCAGGATACGGTCGCGTCAGTTTTCTATTTTGTTTTATAACAGCAGCGATAGGCAATAAATGAGCTCCCCGAACTTATAATTGCTTCATTTCGTCGGCCGCCGCCGCACTACAATCGCGAACTACAATTGCATTCCAGTCGTCTGTCGTGTAGGTACGCGGCGCCGCGGAAGCTCGCGCGATCTACTGAACTAATCGTCGAAGCTACTAATGTCTCCTGTCAATGCATTTCAAAAATGGAACCGCCTCACTTCAAACTCCGGCTATAGACGAATTCCCCGCCAATTTCGCTGTCAACGTCATCGTCACGTTTTGAATTTCAAATGCGAAACTGTGCGATTTATGAACACAATTGTAAAAGATATGCAATGAGTAATGCGTTGGCAGCGAATAATGTATTTTTATAT
Source organism: Eurema mandarina (assembly GCA_018238005.1). Lineage (NCBI taxonomy): Eukaryota > Metazoa > Arthropoda > Insecta > Lepidoptera > Pieridae > Eurema > Eurema mandarina. The sequence continues at coordinate 28,219 of DWAJ01000651.1, forward strand.
GCGGTTTTCCGATCACGCATGCTTGATAGATGCGATGACGTCCGTTGTCAATCAAGGGCTCGTTTTGTAAAAGCACCGCGACAAATGTTTTGAATATTTATGAATGGCTACCGATGTCGTGACAATCCGCTAAATGGCCTATAAATGTTCGCATTTTACCCCGGATGGCTCATATTCCGAATGTAATGCGAAGCGGACACGCCGAAATCTCTTTTAGATTCAAAACTCACGTCCGCCGTTCAATCATACGCGTAATTTATCATTTTCCTCGAAATGAAACTCGCTCGAACTATGCGCTGAGCAGTGAGCGACGAGTGCTGAGCGGTGAGCGGTGAGCGGTGAGCGGGGAGCCGTAGACGCGCAAAAAGGAGAAGCAGCAGGCCAGCAGTGGGCCGGGGCCGGGGCCGGAGCCGGGGCCGGGCCGGGGCCGCCAATTCGCGTGTTTGACCAGTTTGACAGATAGCCGACGTGTATTCCACTTTGTGACGGCAAAATGGCGTATTATGCGTTTTTTATTCTTTCACTTGTCTTTCATCACGTCTTTTGTGATTGAGCTTGTGCAAATGTATGACGATGGATTGTCAGGGGCGAATTGGTTCCGTTTTGTTGCTCTGTTGCATCGAGCTTCGGCATTTGCTATTTGCTATTGGCATTGACGGCCGCGCGCCATTGTTTGCGTTCCTCGTCTTTTTCTTGTGCGAGGGTTAATGCGTTTCTGTCGGAACTACGTTTGGGGTAGCACTACGATGTCAAACCTTACCTTTTTTGACAATGGAAAGTTGACATGGTCGTGTACACAATGATGAAATCGTTCTGTGTTCTTTTATTGTACTTATGATTAATACTCAATAAATATTGTAATGAAACGTCTCAGTAGCAAGCCTTAATTAAAACGGATCAAACCAGTCAGTTCTCGAACAAGCGAGGCGTCGGAAAAGTCTAGTAATTAAACTAAAATACGGCGCTGTAAAAACCTGTGGCTGTGACGGGCGAAAACATAATTGTCCATAGTAATGATTGTAGCTAATTGTCGGCCTCACCTCTGACCCTCCCGGGGAGCCCTCCGCCGAATTAAGACAATAACGAGCCGCGGTTCTGTCCGTCCGTTTCGGCTAATACTTTTTATGCGACGACTATCTGAATGCGACCTGTTTACAACTCCTTTATGAGGGCCCGTCACGACCTCCTCCGGCTAATGCGGTCTAAATGCTTTTATTCGTGACGCTCCTGTAATTTTATTTATTTTTATTTATAGCCTTTATTCAGATAAAATATACAAATCACATTTAGTTTATATCGATAACCGCATCATCTGTGTGTCGGTAGACAAAGGCCTCTTCCAACTTTTTCCATTCACTTCTGTCACCCGCTGCTCTCGTCCATGTCTTTCCTACTGTTGTTCTCAGTTCATCTGCCCATCTCCTGTATTGCCCTCCACGCCTTCTCTTTAGGTTCCTTGGGTACCAGTTCATGACCAGCTTGCTCCATTTACAT